>RCAB01000311.1:0-75943 GCA_003640385.1 Setaria digitata
TTTCAGGAGGAATAATTAATAGATGCATTAAGAATCACTTGAAATCATATAGGAGTACTTTCTGCGTATCCGTGAGATTAGCAGAATCATCCGTTAGTAGCAGTAATAACGTTTTGCGTATTGCGAGCATTAGCTCCGTAGTGACGATTTCTAATGTCATTTGGTACGAATCGGTGGCTGACACAACACATTTGGGTGACTCTGAAAGGAAAGCATACGACGAGGGCAGGCGGTTTGGATGATCAGAATAGGTAGGGTGGCTTTGGCAACCCTCAGGATTTTCTGTACCACACCGTCGTCACCGGAGGTAGTATACCTTGTGTTTTAGATAGCACCGGCTCACAAAAAGTTGAGGTTCCATTTGTCTGCAATTGCATTATGAAATAATGATTGTATTCTTCTTGCAACTGATCAAGTGTGATTTAAGCTAACAGTTTTAAATCGAAAGTATAAGAAGAAAAAGTATGGTGGGATTCTTTATAGTTTTGGTTTAGAAAATTCTTCCTTTTAAAAACTGCTTTAGAGTAAAATTTTAATTTTTTTTTTTTTACTAAAAACTGTTACTGCTGAGCTAGAAAAGGAATATCGAGGCCTTCCAGTCCTGTGATTTTTTTTTTTTTTTTTTTTAAATTTCTTAACCTTTTACTCTGGCGCCCAATCTAGAACACGACAGTCCTCAAAAACGAAGCCTGAATTATGGATCCGGCTAAAGTCATTAGTTCCAAAAGAATAAAAAATCAGTAATCACATTCTTTCGTCCATCTCATGCGGATTATTTCCTTTAATTCTGCCAGTAATCTGAAATAAAATAACGATGATAATAAAAATCTTTTCATAAGCGGGAAGAAGTTTTCCTCCTATTAATATTATTAAATAACCGATGTGTTTTTCCCATTATAGGAAACGATTTCGCTAAATTCATGTCTGTAAACGTGTTCATGATCTGTATCACCACTTCTCACCAAAATTCTAATAATCATCTGTCTTTTCCTTTTTAACTTTGCACCTTATCCATTTTTTCCATTTTGAATAATAGTTTGTTTGGAAACTAGAGATCCATCGCACCAGTAAGTCCAAATTCGGTCTGGGATTAACCAAATTTTCCACAATCTTAACGAACAGGAATAGTTCTGTAATTCGCCCAGAAAAGCCTTTTACGACTTTTAAAAACTGGAGCAATTCCCGTTGAATTTTCTCTTTCTATTCTCACCCTTCAATTATTACAATATAGAACATAATGAATGTGAGAACATTTTCTTCAAAAGTTGATATTTCTCTATCCCTCGGCTACTTGTCCAAACTGTATCGTTTCAATCCTTATCGATATGCAGCACTGTTTGAAGAGGCGACAGTAAAATTTATTTCACTGCTAATTCTTCATTATAGAAGATTATCTTATATCATTTCCCTATCTCCATTCAGTTTAGGACTCATTATTATTGTTTCATTAATAATCTCTCGAAATGAAGATCGAACAAGTGCTGGAGCACTGTAGAAGTACCGAAAATTTATTCCCTACCTGAAATATTTATGGCCTGTGATGTGTATTGAAAAGAAATCTCATGGAAAGGCTTGCGAGAAAGAATTTCTGTTGCTGATCCCTCAACTTTCTTCGAAGCAATATTTCTTTCTCCTTTATAATTTTGGGAATTTCGAGTTCCAAATCTACTGCAATCGAATACCAAAATTTATGTTTATAAGTATTCTTTCTACTCTGTCGCTACAACTTTTCTCTTCACCAATATAGCAGCAGAAGTTGTTTCTTTCGGTTTCGGATACTTTGTCCTTTACGATGAAAGTGAGAAAAGACATAGCGCAACATATTTTCAGACCCAATTATCTTATTCAGTGATTTTAAAAATTAATTATTAAATCTTCAGACATCCATAGTTCTGGTGGACACAGTAGTTGAAGCATAACTTTGGTCCATACATGACAATATCGTCGTTGAATACTTAATTATGAGCAATAAGCATAATCGTTGGGATAAATAAAAAACTAAACTATAACACAGGAATCTTCAAGGATGAAAGCAGCTTCACTTCACTTCGACAGTTTTCGCACCACGAAATGAAACGATTCATGACTACTTTCTACACGGAAATATTGCAACAAATCTGACGTCAAACTTCATCTAAGTACTGCTTTCTAGGAAGTACTCATGTATTGGTGTTGGCTAAGTTTAGGCCAAAATCCTAGAAGAGAGAATAAATAACTGTGACAGTTCTGCAATAGTTGTTGCAATTTATCCTCTTTTATTGTCTTTTCCTAAAATTAACAAAGACTTGTCGATTTCAACTGAGAGAAGTGGAAATGTTGAAGTGGTCACTACAGAGCGGAATCCCTTGCTGTGACTTGACTATGTCTCTTTTGCAACTTCCTGAATTGAATTCCTCGCTCCTCAACTTTCACAATATTTGAATGGAATTCAAGAAGGATTGTAGTCTTTTCTGCATCTTCACTCTTTTTCACTAATTGAATTTTATAACCTAATTTTGCTCTTTGCTTTGCTCCTAACTTCAGACTAGTATTGCCGAAAAGATCGATTGATCGATTGGAGGATTATTCGTCGTAGCACTCCTCCCTTCACTGTTCTGAATTTAAATGAGTTAGCAGTTGTAATAATTTTGTGTTGTATTTGACCGAGAGGGAGATGGGAACGACCTCCACATTTATGTATGTGTTGGGTCATCGTCCACTCTGAGGCGAAGTAGCCACCAGCCTACTTCATCCTTCGTCTGTTGGTTTTAAATTTCATTCCGCTGAACAGTTCTCATGGCTGTTCAGGTGAAGTTCTTGAATTCATCTTCCTTCCAGGTTATTACTTGGGAGTGGAATTAGGGAACGAGGAAGGCTTCGGCCTCTCCAAACATTCTTAGCTTCTTTTCCTCAGGCTTTCAGACCTTCTTTAAGCTCTTTCTTTTATTCTTCCTATTAGACCAAATTGCACATTTCTTTCACGCGTCTCTTCGTTTGATTATTGATTTGTCACACACTTTCCTGCAAATAAATGACCTTATTTTCTGTAGTTCGATGATTTGCACTTCGTATCTCATAAACTCGTTATTGTATGCGTTCAAGTATTGTTGTTACTAATTACAATATTATTGTCAGTATTGTATTAACAAATTTCCTCCTTTTCTCTGTAGATTTTGCAGTGAGGAGAGATTTCAAAAAATGCGCAAAAGAGGAGAGCATTCAGAAGATTGGTGCTTAGGAGGATTCTTTGATTAGTGAAGGGGAAGAGCTGTGATTGATTTGCTGTGTTCCTCGGGTTTCAGAGGGAGAAGTGCTGAGGCTTCAATGATCAGTCGTCCTTCCTGATCGAAGCCGAATAATCTTCCTTATCCCTTATTTGTTCTATTGTTACTATAGCGTTTCGTCCTTTCTCTCCAACATTTTCTTAATTCACATCACTGATCACTTCCTTATGAAGTGCTGTTCCATTCATTTTCCACTTCTTAGATTGACAGACTGCCTACCACTTTCCCTATTTTAAGTAGACAATTTACCCTAAAAATGAAAAAAGAACAACTTATTTCCATTCATCGACCGTTTCTTTTCATGAATTACTAATGAATTTTCACTTTTCATGCACTGTTTTTCTTTGTCCCACGTAAGACGTGAGAAAGCTTCTGTTAGCTTCCAGACTATTAATTATCTGGTCGAACTAAAATTTGCACACTGAATGGATCCTGTAATTTCAGAATTTTTTCCCACTGCAACTGCAAAATGAGTAAGGTGAATCGTTGGATAAGGCTTGATTTCCTGTGCATTTGCACTCTAGGATACGTCGTTTATTCAGTCTGGGAGGACATGGATCAAAATTTGAATTAACCTGTAAATGTTTGTATGTGGGTTAAATTTTGAACTGAAGAAACGTAAGAAGTCAATATACACATACATATATGTTGACTCAAGAAGTGAAATTTCAAACTCTCTAAAAAGAACCACGATAATACTAGTGATTTCCATGCATAGAGGAAAAATCTTGTCCTGCAGAAAAAGGTAAAATTCACCAGTGTGGGAAAATATGTTTCCTACCGTTAATACCATTTGACCTAAAAATTTCAGATTCATTTTTCAGTTAAAAATTGTTGATAAGAGAAGTATGGAAATAATTTTCTTTTCCCTTAAGAAGATTAATATCGAAAATCTAGTGAGCTTTACTGTTAACAGTTCAACAATTCAGTAACTTTCTATCCTATTTGACCTCCTCTAAAACATCGGTGGGAATGAAAATGGAATAAACAAAAATAACTTGGCAACATTCCTCTCTTTACGGAGCTGTGTTTAAAAGAATTTATGTGTAAAAGTCAACTTTGAATATAATTCCGGCTTTAATCCACAATTTATAATACTATGGAAGGACAAACAATCACATTGTAAGTGCGAATCCGGATTTGCTTTGTTTACACTCTGACCAATGCTTTTTCGTCTAAGTTAATTTTTTTTTTTACTGGAGAATTGTAAACCTTCTTCGCTGAATTCCCATTTAGGAAATATTTCATTATTTGAAATAAATTTATGTAATTTTTTTTTTTTTCATGGAAATTGCTGGAAATATTTGGACAAACAAATTTGGCTTAATAACAAAATAACAGTAGTCATCTGAGCAAAGCTTTTTGTACTACTACTACTTTATTTCTCGCCGTTCATCATATTTACCAACTCTAAATTGTTCCGTGTCATCCAGCAGTTGTTCAAATCCTAAAATAAAACGCAAAAAATGATATAACCTCACAGTTATATCGAAAAATAATTTGTTTTCAAACTGTTATTATTCTACAGTGTAATTGCTGGAGTTACCTGAGGTCACGATCTTTATGAGAGGGCAGTGGAAGGTAACAGAAGTTCAGGTCTTCTCAAATTCTTTAGAAAAGCACAATTTTTATTTTCGTGGATTTATCAGCCGGAAATACCTCGTGCGTCTTCATTTTCTTATCTCTAATACAGCTGCATATTTCCGATTTTCTACATTTAAACACTGTTCTGCTTTTGCTTTACAATATTATTATTCTTCCTGTAACTCTGACCTCCGACCTTTCTCACCTGGTTTCTCCGTTACCGTTTTTCCCTCTATATTTTCGTGCATTTTGTCTTCGTTTCTTAAATTATTATTTTTAACATGCGGTTATTCAGGTGTATAATTGTATTATCTATGCTTCCCGCACTTGTTTCACACCGTCTTTGACTTGTCGTCTGTTTCATTTTTTTTTTTTTTTTTTAAATTTAAATTTTCCAAATACTTGATAGCAATTGGAAAACACTGGCGATAATGATGCTTTCAATGAACCGGGGGAAGGAGATATGCGGGGAACGGGGACGGGGAGGAGGTAGTCGACGAGAAGAAGATAGTTTACCTTCCCCGTCTCACTTCGATGTATTTTTTGTTCTCGAATTACTACTTTCAAGGTTATTCTAATCACCTGATGCTGTTTAATGGTAATATTGTCATTACACAGTCAACCACTGCTGCATAACCTCTCGAAGTAGCCAAGGTCATTTTGGCTACAGGACTAACAATTACTATGTAAAATATCACTTTATAATCAAATTTAAACACATTTTTACTTTTGTTCTCTTATATTTTTCGTTAAAATCGTAAAACACGTATGAAAATCTTCTGGTACATTCCTAAGGCCTCAATTAACTTTTATATGCTAAAATAGTTTAGTGATTGTCATATATTTGAAAATAACGGCAATATTGAGCGTTGTTTTTCGCTTAGAGTAGACCATCAGTATGAATTTAGGTACGATTCAATTTAATTGTAAGTATAAGGCTCATTTCTGGATGGAATAATTTGCATATTGATTAGTCGGTGCTTGCATATTAGTCTAACTCATACACACGCTAATCTAGTTGTCATTCGTAGTTAGGTGGAAGTACTGATATCAGTACTAGCAATACTTCCACTCCTTCTTGCCCATTTATTTTTGATTTGGAACCGTTCATTTCTTCATAAGGATAACAAAGTTTAATGACATTCATTGCTCCATTTATTTGAAACGGGACTAAAACTGAATGATTCTATTTCTGTTTTCATTGAACTGTCTGTTTAGATCTGTTTTAAAATCAGTGACCACCGTCCTCCGTAAAGCGCCAAAGAGAACGCCCTTATACTGCTGCAAATCACCGAGTTATCGAAGTTGGTGATAAAGGAAGTAAAAATTGAAAGAACAAAAATTGACATTTTTTCTCCACTCTTCCTCGTCTCATCATTATCTCTCTCTCCTGTGTCCTCTCCGAGATGCAAATATGTTGTAAACCTCGTTTTAACCAATAAAAACGTCGGTTCTTATTTGGTCAGATCTATTTGACATCGGCCCACAATTTTCATTGACATACAAAAATCATTTCTGTACCGCTGCTTCTCACACTTCACCAATTACTCAGTCACACTTTTATACTCTCAGTTTATTTCCTTGGAAAGGATTCTCGTTGTTGGAAACCCGACGTAATTGCTTATTGAGATGTAGCAATTGAACCCTGAATAGTTGGGAGGGTATAACATAATATTTCTTTAACCTCCCTGAAAGTCTCACAGTTTCCAACTGGAAAATGTCGTCGTAGCAAAAACTGAGTCAATCATTAACTTTTGGTTTTGTTTAGATGTGAGTTGGTTGGTAGTATCAGCAGAAGTCCCTGTATCCAGCCATCTTTTCCTCTCTACTTTCAAAAGGTTGTTTGCTAAGTAATTATTTGCTAACTTATCGCTTTGTTGAGAAGGTTGCGAATTCTATGCTGTGATAAGAATTCTCGATGTAAACATTCGTTGTTTGGGCACTGTTTAGACAAGATTCAATTTCGATTGATAAATGGAGAGAAGAGCTGAAGTGATCTTTAAAATGCTCAAATATCGCATGAGGCGTTCGAAAGTCTGCTGTTAATGGTATAGCAGCTTCTCTCTCTGCTATCCCGAAGAACAATCCACTGCTATGGCAAGCACTTCTGTTAACGTTTCTTTCTTAAATTTGAAACTTACATGAAGGCTGTTGGTCGAACGAGTTTCACTCACACTTATGGATTGTCTTTGTTCCATTAGAAAGTGCAGCACCACTGGCATTCTGCAGTCTTTTAGTGCCTCATTCATTTAGCCGGAACTAGATTCGAAACGGATTTCGCTTCTATCTTGTACTTTTAAAACCATACAACAGTTTTGGAAACCATACTACCTGCTAATTAGCCTGTCTATGGTTTCATATAAACAGCAGCAGCGCCTATTTGCAGAGTTTTTGGTGCTGAGAATTGCAATTAACTGGCTTTTCCACTATAATCTCGAACGGGTTGACATTTAGCTAATATAATGGTTTTCTGCATCACTTAATAAGCATTTTCGATGAAATTTGATTCATGTCACATAAACAGATCCTTCTGCCAGTTTTTTGTTTTCGCTCGTCTGTTTGCGTAAAATTTGCGATTAAATTTAATACTTAAGTATTAAAATACGAATAATTGTAGCTGTTCATAATGAATCGCAAAGTGACAGCTTATGGCTTCCTGTATGTTGCTCCACCAAACATCGACTTTTCTCAGCCGTCACATTCCGCGAAGGTTCAGTTCCTTTCTTTTAAGGCATTTATTTACAATTTAGTAAGTCCTGGAGGAATCGCTTTTATTAGTCTTGGAAGTATCTGTACTGCAATAAGCAAATCTGTTTATGGTATAGAATACTTAATTAAACTTGTCTAGTTAATTGTTCCTCATTCATGTTTCATGATGAAGAAATGTTTCAAATTTTTTATAAAAATTTTTGATTTATAGAGGTGGCAACGACGATGTTTTACATTATATGATGATGGTGAACTCAGCTACGCACTCGATGATAACGTCAACTTTTTTAAAATTTTTCACTATTTTATTTTTAAAATATATTTCATATTTCAAATACTAGTCTTATTAGCTCCCTATTTGTCAAATTGGGATTCATTTTTCAGCCGGAAACAGTTCCACAAGTTAAAATGGACATGAATCGATGTGTACGGGTCTGTGAAGCAGATGTGATAACGGGTCATTCGCATAGTATCTTAGTAGCATTCCGAAATGACACTTCGGTCGCTGGTGTTACCGCTACTTGCGGCGGAACAGAAACAAATTCCACAGCTACCAATCAGCATGTACCAATTTGCTACATGAAAGCTGACACGACAGAAGAAATACGATGGCAATTTTTCCATTACCTTGGCATCATTTTTAGCATAATTTCATCCTGAAAATCAGTCCATTAGAATCAATTTTGTAAGTTTCTCACAATAAGAGGCTCTTTTTGTTGCCAGTTTTTCCAGACATTTAAGTTTTCTAGGTGGCAAAGCTTGCTCCAGAAATACGCCAAACGTAGTATTTGTCGTATGGCAGCAGCACCAGCACGTATACTCGATAATCAGCAACGGATATTAGATGAGATTGCCGATGTGGAGGAAATGATGGAAACTTGCGGACCAACGATTATCCAGGTTGGATTAATGTCTTATCAAGTAAATATCTACAGTGATTTGACTAGCACTCTTAAACTATCACCTGGATTCATATTTAATAATGTTATCATCCATTTTGCAAAGAAATAGTTTCATTACTGCTTCTTCATCCAGTAGTATCATTTATTCGCAATTTAAGATTGCATGAGAGTTAATCATCCCAAATGATTTATTTGTCATAGTAATTTGAACTGAATCAGTTTCGCCCATAATACCTTTTTACCCTTTAATTCCCTTATATTATTCTTTATTAACCATCTATGTCAGTTATCTCTCTAGAATAGGTATTACTAAGACCGATAGATAGGCACTAATTTTAACTTCATACGACAAAGCTTTGCATCCAAAATAAAATAATTCCACTTCGCACTGGAAGTATGGTACTTACTGTGATTGCTTTTTTGAAAAATTGCTTTGAGATATTCTATAATAATTCATTGTAGCATCACAGAAATGTTTCTTAGTCTGAGATAATTGGTAAGTCCATCTTCAAGCATTGTACGCTTCTGGAGTGATTTTTAATAACTGTGTTACAAAGATTTAACGATTTGGAATAAATCAAATCTCTTCGATATCAATTCTCAAAAACTATCTTACAATCCTTGTCCCTTTCTTTCTTCTCTGCAACCCTTCTCTTTTTTGTTTTTGTATTCATGAAGAAATTCTATTTGGAAAAGTTTCCATGTTATTCCTGAAATTCCTCATCTTAACAGAATTTAATTAAAAGTATTCCCCCCTCCTGATACTACTGGTTTTTTATCATGTTATACTAGAGGAGGAATGTTTGATTGTTCATATAATATCTTTTTACTCATTTATTTTCCAAATATTTTCGATTTGATTGCAGTCATTTCCCTAACGTATAATTTTAATGCACGTTCATTAAAAACTTGTAAGAATGCATGCAGATAATTCGATTAATTCAAATAACTCCTTCAGAATTCTTCCCAAAACATTAATTTGATGTGTCACATTGAGAAGCAATCAAAATTATTAATGTTTTAAGCAATAGACTGCTAAATGCCAGGAAGAATTTTTCAAATCCGGGCCTTAATGAATAATTATTAGTTTCAAACTAGTTGTGACAACCAGCAAATAGTTGCCGCAATCAGCTTTTTGAATACTATTTGATAATGGTTGCCATCATTGAGTTAAAGCTGATGGGAAAAGTATACTTGGAAAAGAATGAGGCAAAATTCCTTCTTTTAAAAATGATATAAACTAGGTCCAGTAACTGTGGCTCTGTTTAGTTTCGTGCCTAAAAATTATCATAACTGAAAAGCAAACGCAAATATATCGAGGATGAAAATTGATACTAATTTTTTATCGATTAAAATCAAAAGTAATTCGGCGATTTCCTTTTTGCATTTCATTTTTCTTCCTATTTGTGAATTTTGGACTTTTTATATAATCTTTATGCAATTTTTATAGCCAGATTACATATTCGTACGTAATATTACATAATATTAATATAATATTACACTTTTACCAGTTTTTTCCAACTTTGTTATATTTTGATGTGGAGGAAAGATGTTTCGCAGTAGTGCTTTCTATGTTAGCTAAACGTCTTCCTTTTCTTGAAATGTATTACCGCTTGTTAATGATTCACCAAAAACACGCTTTCATTATTTTGGGAATTACCGAATGAATTAGTAGAATTATACTTATAGCTGCTAACGCTTATAATTATAATCTTTTCAGTTACTATGATTTCCGTTTCAGGTAAACGATTCACTCTCTCGTCCTGCAAGTGCCTCATCAACACGATCAAATCATGAATTGCAATTATCGGGATCACTATTAGATCCATTATCAAACATGATAACACGGGTAGATTTGGGTACTCGTTCAAACTCTCTTGATGCTCATCACGGAACACCACGAGCTGTAAAATATCGGAATAAAGTTAACAAGTAAGTTTATCGGAACAATCTACAAAAATAATAGTAAATCTCATTTAATGAGGGAGTAAATCTGTAATTCATTGCAAAAAAAGAAATTTATTTTACCTTTCGAGTTTCAGGCTTGAAATTAATTTCGTAAAAAACAGTCGAGTAATTGCTTATTTTATTGGAAAGGAAAACAACGAGCATCGTTTCCATTATCAATCCATTAACTAGTCCATGGGATGACCCATATTTCGCATTAAAATTAATTTATAACCGCATGGAACTTTCTCACAATAATGTGCACCATTGAAATTCTAACTTCCTCAAAAAAATTCCGAAACAGTTTTTTTTTTTTGACTTCGCATTCCCAATCAAATCAAAATGTTTTCGTAGCAAATGAAATTCAGTCCTTTTCTAAAATTACAATCATTCTTATTTCATTGCTGAACTATGATTATTGTTATCATTACCAATATTGATTAAAAATGATCGATAATTAATATTATGACTATCATTTTTTTATCACGGAAATAGTAATCTGTAGTTTCCTCAGTTTGCCCACAGTTGTAAAATTTCTTTCTTTTTTTTTTTTTTTTTTAAGAACTTGGAGCTTTGTCATCCTTTTCCGAGCACTTTAGTTGAGTACTATTTGCGCAGAATGTTTTTATTGTCTTCAAAGGAAAAAAAAGTGGGTAAGTTTCGCAATTCAGCATTTGAAAGTAACGAAAATTCTGCTGCAGCATTGATCAAGAATCATTTTTCATGGGGAATTTACTAGAAAAGAACGGTTTCCTGTTTTAGGGAAGAGCCATCACGGAAATCATTCAACGACGGGATTCCGGGAGCTGCAACACCTCCAGAAACACCGCCACCACTGCCTGAATCACCGTGTCCTCCGCTGTCTTCACGAAAAACACCTTTTTCTACCGTAAGTTCTCAGTTTTGTCAATTGTGATTCAAATTTTTCTACATACTTTCAAATATGAATTGATATTCAGAGATGTTAGCAAGCATGATCTCTCAAGCAGTTAGATTTTTGCATTGTTTTCCTCCGCTCATTCTTTCCCAATCCTGTACTTTATAAAATTTTTGGGTAGAATAGAGGCGATTTCCGGCGCTCTTTTTCGATAAAATATCTTCACTGCACTGGTTTGATCAGACTCAACATTTTGTTACTAATAAGGTTTGGTAATTTTGATAAAAATGGTCTTGGTGACATTTGACCATTATTGTTTTAAAAATTCTTTTACAACGCCATTTAAAATGATTGTGTTGTAACATCTAATGTGAATACTGTTTCGAATCATTCTATTTGAGAATTTGAGAGGACAGCAAGTTGGTGGGATTTAAATATAATTTCTCTTTTAGCCATTCTCTATCGATACATCCAGCGCACATACACTCAGGAAGGGATGGTTGATGCTGAGGGGCAAAGGTGCTTCTGACTGGACCAAACACTGGGTTGTGCTAGCTGGGCTTTCACTCAAACTGTATAAGTATGCTAATTTCAGATTTTCTGTTTCTAATAGAAATTTTAAATTTCTTAAATTATACTACAACATCCATTTTTTTGAGAAAAGTTATCACGAAGTGATAATGTCAGCGGAGGAGTGGGGTCATCAATTCTTCATGGTTATGTTCTATTTTTCCATTTCATGTGTTTTCTAGTTTTCAGAGATGTCTGGGCTGAGGATTCTGCTGAACCATTGCTTTCCGTCGATCTCAGTGAATGTGAAAATGTTTATCCGTCAGCTTCTGCTAAAAATTATGGCATTGAAATTAAAGTTAGTACTTTTTTTTTTTTTTTTTAAATTCCATCATCTCCGCGCTAGAGTATGAATAATTCCAGATTTTTAATAGCTTAGAGGATTTTCAAAAATGTTAATTAGGAAAATTGTTTGGACTTCGGAAATTACTATTATGAATTATTTTTTTCATTATTATTGTGATTATTATTATTTATTATGAAAATTTAGTGCCGACGGACTCGCTATGTGCTTTCTGCGATGACACCCGGAATACGGGATAGTTGGATTACAGCTTTACAGCAAAATTTACACAACCCTTCACCCACCTATGTCGAAGCTTGTCCAAGTGATGCTGCAAGCTTACCGGAAAGTGATTTGGTTTCGTTATTGCCTGTAAGTAACTAGTAGTCTTCTATTCAAGAGCTTATTTTTTTAAAAAAATTTCAAAAGCTTTTTAAAGAAGTTCATCGTTCTTTCGCACGACCTGTTTACTAATGCTTATTTCAGTTCTTTAGGTTAGTTTTTGTTTTCTTTTTTTTCTTTTTTTTTTAGAGGAAAAAGCATATTGCTTATGTAGCACCTGAATCCCATCACTCAAATTCAATGATGGATGATGATTCTTGTTCTGAAGATGAATTGAATTCTCTTGGTCGACCATCAGAAACTCAGCAAACAAGTCTTTCCGAAAGGTTTCTTTTTACGTTTTGATTATTATTATTTTTTTGTGTCCTAATTGTACTATCAAGCGAACCATCATTAGTTGATATCTTTTAGCATTAATGTATATCTATGTTGCATATTGTTAGTTGGATTTTCCTGGACTAGATTTCGACTGCATAAGTCCATGTCAAAATTGCATGATATTCAAACCTTCCACTATTTGTCCTTAAGATTTTATTGAATTTTTCAGATCGTTCGAGTCATCGGATGAGGATAACAATGTTGATGGTGACCGTCGACGTTCGTCACATCGACATCGCAGTGGTCGTGACCAAAGCTTATCACCAACTTTTCGTCGTTCACCAGTATCACGTGTCAAAGATAAATCAACCAGTCGACAGCAGAATGGAACTTTAAGGTACTTTTTAGTATAGAGGAGCAAAAATATTCCAGCTCAGTTATACTATTTTAACGGAAGTGATTTCTGAATTGCATGATAAGAAACTTATTGTTGAGAAGAAAAGTTCTCTGCTAATATATGTCTGCACTTATTTATTTGTATTTTTATATTTATATTTGTGAGCTCTTTCCGGTAATGAATATGTCTACACTATACTTTCAATCCTCAAAGAAGGCGAGTAAAGGTACCAGTGATTCAAAACAAAAAACAAATATAATTTGGCGAGAATTTCATTACTCCGCTACCATTCTGTATCAATTTCCGTAATTATAAATTGAAAAGATCATTTAGAAGTGAAGTGTTTGTGAATCATTTATATGGAAAAGTGGAAAACAAATATTTGTTTGTCACTTAAAAAAAAAAGAAAAAGAAAACCGATCTAAATGAACACATATGTAATCTAATGAAAAGTATGAGATAAATTATACAGAAGGTGCTCGCAAACATTTTGTTTATAAATGAACTGAACATATAATTATAGAATTTACTACAAATGCTAGTGGAGTAATGAAATTCTTCTTAAAAAGTATATTTGTTTTTTATTTTGAATTGCTGGTATTTTTATTTTGAGTCATTCTAACATTTATTCAGCTTTTCTGGTGATTGAAAATGTAGTGTAAACTTATTCACTCTCCGAAATGGCTCATAAATATATATTATATTAAGGAATTTCAATAATCGAATTTCTAAATTCATTTATTTTCTAGGAATGGTTCTAGTTCGTCGCTTTCATCTGTTACTGTGCCTTCAGCCGTTCAATCACAGAGGTGTAATTCTTCGGTAAAATTTGATTCTTAGCTATTATATTATGTTTCAAGTGAATAATCTTTTTCTCTGTTGAGTTACATATACTTTAACAAGAAGACTCTGTAACTGGTGATAGATCTGATTTATGCAGCCATTTCTTACACTAAAGAGCTAGAGACAGTTTTATTTCTAAGATTTGAATTAGCGTAAAGTTTTTTAGCTTATGGTATTTAATTTGGTTCCCACTGGCGATGATGAATTCGTACCACCTTTTCCCAATATTTGTCCTTTTTTTTGCTGCTCGCCCTTCAACACCTATCTTCTTTTCAATTCAGTGCTTTCTACTCCTTTCACTTACCAAGTTTACAGTTTACATACTTAAATTCTCTCCGTTGGTGCTAGTCGTACAACCCAACTGGACCTGCGTCTTTACAATTCAGCTGTGTACAAACTCTCAACGCTTAATAGCATCATCATAGATTTTCTGTATTGGATAATATTAATCTGTTTCGTGCAGTCATAATATTAATCTCAGTTTCGTGCAGTCATTTAGTTTGTTTGATCTGTTATTTGATAAGTTTGGTTAAAAGAGTGATTATCGAGAGGAATTGATATGGAGCTTCTGATTGTTCTGCTTGAAGTTCAGATGATTATCTTCAGCCAACCTTTGCACATTTATCTCCTTACAGCCGAATACTGAAAATTCACATTGTTGTTATCAAATGTTTGTTATTTCCTTTCGTGTTGTTTATTTCAACAAGGATGACGTGAAGGGAGTTCATCTACCTGTTGAGGCTTAACTACTGAGTTTCATATTTCATCTTGGTGCTTCTATTCAAACGAGTTTCTTGTATCTGTGATGAGAAGAAATATGTTTATCAGCTAGAGAACAAATTTGATCATCATTCCTTGTGTCTAATAGCACCGTTCAAGGAATGAATTCATCATTTCCGACGCAACAAAGATATTCTCCATTCCTTCTATTCTTATCAGCAGTCTCATTTTGATCCTTCATGTAGTTTATTAATCAATTTAACAGCAAACTTGGCAATATTATTAATATTTTTAGTAATTTCTTTTTGAAATGTTCAAGCTTTCCGTGTGCACTCTCACCTTTGCATAAAAGATTTAAGAGGAGGAACAGGCTCTTAATCTGCAACACAATCTCTTCTTCCTTCTCAGCTATTCAAAACTTTTAGTAAAAAAATGGAACTTTTCTACTTTTTTAATAAATGGAATAGCTGGGCAGCTGTGAGTGGAAAGTTCCGCTTATTGCTACCATTCGATTACCTATATGAAATAACTAAGCAGTCTAACTATGCTTATCATGTATGGTACTGCATTTCTGTCAGCCCGTAGTAACCTTGTCCAGCAATGTAATAGTAGAAATCTAAATTATATTTAGTCATGTTCTGCTCTTTAAATGATTATTAGGATTCACCAAATTGCATCATCTTTCTTATATTTCAAGCAAACTGATGGTTGTTCCTTCTTGTGATCAATCGTAGATTCCGACAAATATAAGCGAAGAATTTTGTTGTTTACACTATATTCAAATTCATTGATCAATATCTGAGGGTTTTTATCAAAATACATTTCCAGAGGTCAGTGGCACGAGAACAGAGTGCATCGCTTCAGGAGATGAGGCTGCGTTCACTCGAATCACAGGTGATCCGTATCTTCTTTCTTGCTCGCTATCTCTCTAACACGCAATTTTAAATTTGCTTATAAGTCATTCGAATAAGTTTTCTGAAGTTCTTAATTGAAAACTTATTTATTTTTGTACCGAAGTTGAATTATACATGAGTTCATAATTTTTATATTATACTTCCAAATGGACTATTCCGTAATAGAAGTAACAATTGCGTTTCTGATCGCATTTTTAGTAATTCTACTCAAATCTCAAAATGTTGCAATTTTTTGTTATAGCAATTTTCTTTTTTTTTTTAGTAAACTTATTATTTAATTAAGACCCTAAATTATCCAACCAAATGCTCTAGTTCAGCTCTTGACACGATCGGTTCTTGATAATTCTTAATCACTCTGGCTCGGAAAGTTTATTTTTCCTACCTGAGGGGTCTTTTGCACATGAAAAAAAAGCCTAAACTTTAGTCATAATTTTCAGTTTCACAATAGGGGACAATCTAAAAATGGATTGCAAAAGAACAAATACTCAAGTACTTCATCATCCAAGGTCATATAACAAACAGATCTTTACGTTTGTTAGTTCTATTTGTGTGCCATTCCAAAATTTCAACTGTCCTCAATTTTTCATCTTTCTGTTTCAAATAAATGGAACAAAATTTGATTCGTTAGGAATAACGCATTTGTGTTTTGTCAGCAGTAATAAAATTTAATAACAAATTGCTACAAATGCAAGTACAAAAGCGGAAAAAATGTTCCACTTCGAAAATTGTGCTCTAAATATTATCTTTCCATTTAAACCGATATCAAGGAGTATTTGGTTATTCAGTACATTGCTACCACTCCACTCTATCATCGCAAACCAATCTACCGAAACTGAAACCGGGTCACAGTTGTTCTCTTGAAAAAACGTCGCACTTTCAAGACTTATAATTCCCATGCCGATTAAGTCTTCTCTTGTTGGCTCTTTTACTTACTTTAACCAATTTACAAGCAACTCTGCTTACTCGTTTTGCATCATTCTCCTACGATATCCCAGTGTCTTCCGATGCAGTCTATCCAAGTGATTGTGATATCAAAACCGACTTTTCTGTCGCAACTCTCATAATCCGTATAAGATAGAAAATTTACAATTGTAGACAAACTTGCTTCACCCATATTATTGCTATTTCCATTAATTAATTGCCTCCATCAAACTAAGTTAAATTATTCTTTTTGTCTCTAATATTTATTGTGCAGCTGAATTAAGTGAATTAATTAGTTGTCCCTACAATACACATTCTTTTCTATATTAAATCAGAGCATATAATTCTTATTGCTAGTGTGAAGTCTATAAAAGAGGTAAAAGATTCTGAATAAATTGAATTCAGGTAGAGAATCTCCGTGATCAGCTGCAAGACACAACTTCAAGGCTTGGAGAAACAAGAAGCGAAAACGAGCGTTTACGGTGCCTTTTTTTAAGTAGCGATGTAAGTTTTGAATACTTGAAAAAATTTTCAGCATTTCGGATCATTTTTCGGGTTTTTGGAAAATTTTGCTAGAATTTACGTCACAAAGTATTTGGAAAGAAAATTTGCATATTTTAAATTCTTTTCTGTTCTTTCAAGGCACAAGGTCTATCACAGTTACGACGAAGTCTTACTGCTGCTGAAGAAGACGTAATCCGAAAACGTGAAGAAATGGAAACTCTGCGGAAACAACTTGCTACACCTACTCGAGAAATCGATCAACATTCTGAAATCAGGTAGGAAATGAACGGCATTGTTGTTTTTTGTCATATAGCAGATTACTTAGTTGTAGTCTTTACTCTAAAAGATAATTAAAACATGTGATTGAACAGATTGTCGAAGTAGATACTGTTACGAAAGTAGAAAAATGAAGTTTTGGAGCCTAAGCAGGCTGAAGTTTTGGGGATTAGGGACATTTGGCATAAAATTCTACCCTTAAATTGCTGATACAGTAATATGGAATTGGTGCTGAATTTCTAGGTACAAACAAATCGTTGATCAGTTTACGAATTTACTCAAAGTTCAAGTTGGTGCGTTGTCTCGTTTTGTGCATTCCAAGGCAGGCAGCGTTGAATATGCTGAGCTGCGACAGTGCGTTGATCAGCTGATTCGTCGAGTGGCTGGCCTAGATGAAGTCACTCAGATGGATGATAAAATGAATCTCATTGAGGAAACACTGAATAATGTCTGTGAAGCTTATGAACAGGTTTCAAAATTTCCAATTTTATTACCTTATTCGGATACAAATTGGCAGAACCGCTGAGATTCTAAATCACGGAAGGTATGCGATGCTCAAAGTTGCTTCCCAACGGATTATCAAATAAACATACTAGATAAAATTATATTTCCTCAGCGACATTGTAGGAGAAGTTAAAAGATAATCTTTATTGAGCTCTAAAATATCTAGCAATGATTTAGTCAATTACTTTTCTTCTTTGCAGTATCATATCAACACCTGTTCAGTTCTTAAAACATAATTGTTTGATATTATTTGTGGTACTGAATCCAACAAACATTCTTATCAAATACTTAAAGCTTCTTATCTTCAGGTAAGTAAAGTGTTGGTAAGGACGCAGCGCGAGACACATGAAAAAGAGGTTCTAACGGTAAACTTATCATTCTTTCTATTAATGTTTTCAACTGATGTTTTATGCAGTTTATTATGATGTCTGGATGACGAAGTACCATAGTCTATACCATTTCAGGAACATGCGTCGTCGGAAGAGATTGCCGATGAAGTGCAAGATTTGGAAAACGAATTGGAAGAACTTCATGTACATAAAAATTTAGTGTATAAGTAGCAATTTGATCCTTTTCCAACTCATAACGAAATGAAAAGTGTTGTAGAAAAATTTGAATTTCCTGTTTTTGATTCATAAATTGCTTCAAAACTTTTCGTCTTGGTTCCGAACTTAGTGAAGCTTTGTCGTTTTTAAATTTCAGGCTACCCATGCTGAAGAAATGGAATCACTGCAATCTAAATTTGAATACCAATTAAAACTACTTCGAGAACGCCTGAATCACGAAGAACATCGACGAAAAAAAGCACAAGAGGAGTTGCAAACGCTAAATGTGAGTTTCTGACAACTTTGGTTCGATAAGTTTCAAATTTTGAAAGAGAAGCACCAAAAAGATTTAATTAGCAATGCCCATAAAAATTTTCTAGTCTCTGAATGATCACTCATTATCCACAATGAAGAAAACCCATGAAGAAATGTTGGCTGAACAAAGGCGACAGTACGAGGATCAAATTACTGCACTACGTGAGGAACATGCGGCGGAATTACAGGAAGAAAAGAAAGCCACTAGGTTCTCTTAATTTTTTTACTGTCCAAGTTCAACTGATTGTTAATGTCATAGGTAGGATTTTCTTCCTTCTTTTACAACATCTTGTAAACTTTTTCTGCTCTTACTTCTTTCTTAATCCTCTGATGTAGTAGTCCTTTCTTTCCAGTTTCTATTCACAGACAAGTTTGCACAATAATATTATCTTCTATATGAAATTCCAGGATGGCCCTGGATGCTGTACAACGAGCACATGATGCTGAATTGAGAAATATCAATGAAAAGGTTCGCAGTATGGGTAGTGCTGGCAGTAACAGTATCATTTCACTTCAAACGAACATCCCTTCGGAATCAAGAAGCGATGTACAGTCTGCAAGACAAAGGTAAGTAAGGCATTTGTTTACTTTTCGTCCAGACTGTTTAATTAATTTAATCTATTTATCTATTTCTCCCTTCATATACTTCCGTACTACAGTAAAATGTTGGAGCAAATGAGCACCGAACTGGCTCAACTGTCGGCTTTGTACTCGGCAAAATGTCTCGAGAATTCTCAGCTTGATGAGAAGATGTCTTTATTGCTGGCCGACAAAGAAAACCAGTCATCGTTGAAGTATTTGGACATTGCGTTTTTTTTCTCCTTGTTTACTTTTTATTTTTCAAGTGAATGAGGAATTTTTGGTCATCTTATATCATTCATTCCTCTTATAATTTACAGCATTTATGAGCAAAATTGCCAACCATTTCATCGAAATTATTTTTTGCTTTCCAGTACGCTTTGTGAGAGTAAAAGAGATTTCATTTATTGCAATGTATAATTGTTGTTTACTTGCAGTGATGTAGAAGCACAAAATCGACGTTTACATCGTGAGTTACGGCAAAAAGACGCAATAATTGAGGAATTAAGGCAAACAGTAGCATTTCTCGAGCGCCGAGCTGCTGATTTAACCGGCGATGAACTTCCAATCAAATATGGTAGGCCCACAGTTTATATGGGACCTTACAGTTCATGTTCTTCTAATGTTTCACATGAATTTAACCGTCCATCATCGGATTGAGATCTAGTAAATAAGTAACCTAAAAGCAAATTATAGTGTCATCATTTGAAACGCGAAACATTTCGCTAGCCAAATTGTTTTGTCCTCTTATCCCAGTTCCTCCACTCTTAAGGTTTTCTGTTGAAAACTCATAAATTTAGTGAAGTTCTAATTTCTTTCTCAAGTGAGATTATTCCTCAATTGATGATACAGATAAAGCTCATCACTGGGTTACTATATATCACTTATACTTACACACTTTTCAAGGCTTTTTTGGCTGCAAGTGCAAGGGCCCTTGGGTATCATTATTATCCTTCGCTTCTTGGTAATTTTGTACGTGTCGACTCGCTCCCTTAAACCTCTTCTTTTTTTCTGAAAATTATTCAATTTCCGAAAATTTCCGTTCGAAAATTTAAGTTGTTTGCAGAACTGCCAAAACGACAGAATCGGTAAGCTTCCATATCCGTAAAAGAATTTGAAATTGGCTTGGCATTTTTGACTGAATTTGATTGATTTGATTTTCTAATGTCAAATCTATGATCACCAATAATTTACAGTGGAATTCCCTTGACCTTACCGAATTTGATAGAATTTCCACTACCTTTTTTCAGTTTTAGAAATTTCTGAATATTTTTCCTACATTTTTGGTGATCGTAGACAGTACAATAATTACTTTTTTTTTTTTTTTTTTTTTTTTTTTTAGCTGTATGATGCATGCTTTTTTTTTATTTCTAGATGTGGTACCTTTCTCGATTAAGCATGTTGTTTGGGCTTTGCTAGCAGTTCTTAGTCCTTCCTGTTAGCCTTCTCTTTCTGCCTCGTTGCTTTCTGCCTTCATTTCAACATTATCTGTGAAACGATTTTTGTCATAATTCGGATAGTTATTATTTCATAATTACTTTGATAACAAAATGAATAGCACTAGTGAGGTCCATATTAATGCCAATGATATAAATCTGATATAATCTAAATATTTGATGTTTGTAAGCAGTAGCATTATCTATCATTCGTCTAGTGCTGTCATTTTAGTACCAAAGTCTTTGAAATATGGGCTACTGCTTTTATTTGACATTATCAACTTTACCTTTCCTTTTGTAGAGGAACACGCAGATGGCGTACCGGTACTACTAGAGGAATCGGTGACACCGCAACCACCTCAAACTCATTCACCAACTCTCCAACAACAACTACCACAGATAGCTCTCAACTGTCCTTCAGTCAACAGCAACCTAACAGCACAACCAACAGCTGTCGCTCCATCGACTTTACGCCTCCTATCCGGTCAAGGAGTCAAATTTCGAAAAAATCGTCAAATGACGCCAAAAATGACTTCAAGACGTAATGGTTCGTAAACAAATTCGTACCATAATGTGTTATGTTAATAATATGTCATTTCCTGTCATCCTGAACATGATACACTCAATTTACACTCGATAAAAATATTTCCGGCGGAGGAACATCCCACCCCCCTGATATATTTTCATTTTAATAGGAATGAAAAATGGTTTCAGATGTTCGATTCCACAGCAACCCGGCGATACCAGTGACTGAGATGACTACGGATTATTCTACTAACGAATTACGTCGTTCGGTGATTATCCCGGTCAGTGAACGGCGTAAATTCTTTGAAACAATCGCCGAATACAGCCATCCATTTTAATAAAAATATTTCGTTGTATTTCCGAAAAATAATTTCGCTCTTCAAAATAGGAAATTCCCAGTCCAAATCCCAATGATTTGTAGCGTTTAGAAGAATAAGAAAATAGGATGGAAAGGAAAATTTCAATTTTGACAGTCGTCGAAATCATAACTAACTTTAAAAGTTAAACACTCTTTTTTATTCCTGAAGTTCTAACCAATTCCTCGGAAAAGCCGTAAGCAAGTCCGGAATGAATAGTAGTCTTCTAAATGAGTGTTTGCTGACAGCAAACCAAGAATAAGTTTTGAGGCTAGCTATTCTTCCCAAATCTCTTTGGGGAAGTGCTCCAACAGTCTGTATCCTTACAAATAAATTTTTTCAAGAAGTACCAACTTCTTGATGTCTTCTCATCTACGTTTATTCATCCTACTATCACTATTTCTTTCACCTATTCTTCCTTCTATCACTCAATTTTTGCCGGCTCATCACAGTTTCACTGTCTGAGAATAGGGGAAATCTAGTTTTGAGACTTCATTTTTCCCTAGAAATAGGGAAAATCAAGACTAGATAGATTACGAGATCGTATCTCACGCTTTTTCATAATTCTTTACTGTCTTATTTGTTCTACTGATGGTCACCGACCTAAAAGCTTGGCTTCGTCCAGCTTCATTCCTAGGATTTAAAGCCTGCAATAAATTGTTCACGAAATCTTTGGCACTCTCTTTTGGTCTTTTTTGAATAACAAAACCTTTTGGAAATCTGGTTAGAACTTCAATAGAAACGCGTCAGAACTGTAGGTTTGATATTACCGTTGTGTTTAAACTCGATTAGGTTGGTCCGGCAGAAGTCACGAACCCTTTTCGTATAAAGGAAAATTGCTCCGATGTCTTCCTGATTTGGTGTTACTGAAGAATGAGGAGAAGTTTCTTATTCTGAATAATTCCAGACTTCAAGCAAGAAAATGTAGCTAACCTGCTTATCCCGTTTGATAATTTATAAGAATTTACTACAGTACGAGTTTTTTAAACTATCCAACCGTCATTTCTGCAGTGTTAAACATTTAAATGCCCATCCACCTAACGAGCAATACACATTTGTTGCGATTCGTTTGCTGTCTGTATATCACTGTATAATAAAGGAATAAGTCCGTTGTTGTAACTTCCGAACAGATCTAAATGTTTTATATATAAAGCAACTTAGTTGCCGAAAACCTCAAGTTTATTTCTCGCCGATAAAAATTTGGCTAGAAAACTGCTAATTCCACATATATTTCGAGAATATGTATTTTTCTAGATCTATTCCTGAAATAAAGGACATTTACATTAGAATATGCTACAAAGACAGAAGGTTAGTTAATTTCTATATTAGTGGAATTACCATTGAAGAACATGGAGCATCATGAATGATAAAACTATCACAAACGAGAACTAAAGGAACCGGGACGAAGAGAAATTAAAAAGACTACACAGGGACTTATTTAACACCGGAGTAAGAAAATAATCGCAGAGTTTGTAAATTATAAACATACAACATGTATATTATATAACGAGGCAACGTATATAGCCTTATTTTTATGTCAACGATCCAAAAAACATATGCTTTCTGGAAATTTTCTACCGGGTTCAGAAAGGGATATCTATTAAATTTCTTAATTCACCCGATCAATTTTCCAACTGCTTTTACCAATGAATATTCAGCAGTAAGCATCACTAAGCGCAATTGGCTTCATTCACTAACTACTGCGAGGTATTTGCACAAAAGTGTGTAGAAAAATTATGAGGGTGAGAACACAAATTTGGAGAAAATGAGGTCGTTAAGATATTCATACTAATATCATTTCGAACTAGCAGTATATACAAAATACAAAACGAAGCTAAGGACTATAAAGTAACATGTTGAGGAGTTTTGACATAAGGAAATTTATAAGTTACAAGAACTGTTTCTATGATATCTTCATCAAACGCCAAAATTCTGTGCAACTATTGACTTTAACATAAAATTGTTAGAGTATCTCCATTTTATCCCCTCTAAGAATTACAAAATGAAACAAAGCAAGTTTTGTACTTTAGGCATCGCATCAACCTTTATCCTTTCTTCAGAGCTTTCATATGATTCAGTGCCGAGCCAGCTTTGAACCATTCGATTTGAGCAGCATTAAAACTATGACTTAGCCAGATCTCCTCCTTTCTACCATCAGCATGTTTTAAGATGCACTTCAATGGCTAAAAAAACGTGTTCAAATTTTGAGAGAATTCATTACCAGCACTCTCACCCACTTATTTTTTGGCTGATAACGAATCAAATGATTCTAGGTGCTTTGTATTATATAATTTTTATGCTTCAAATAATGCTGCAAAATGTAGCATGCTATGCAATTACTAACAAACATCAAACTACTGGAGTATTCCTTTATATGTAATGTATGGGGTTACCTAAGGCTCATGCAGAAGCTCCTACTAGAACTGATGGTCTTGGCTGGTGTATATCAAAGCTTGGTGGGGTAGGTATTTAGGAAGTCTTGAATTTTTTTTGGAAAAGAATTATCTTATTTCCTATGGATTACAAAGTGAAGAAAAACGCAATATAAGATTTGCATTTTATATCTTCTATCTCCTTTAAAACTATAAAGAGAATAAAGCAAGAAAGAATAATAAATATAAAATGATTATAAAGAATAACCTTGCCGGGAGCGAAATCTTTTAATCCAACTATTGATATTTTATCACTTGGATCGATTTTATCGTAATCTTTTGTATCACCAAAAGTTAACGGAAGCATTCCCTGCTTTTTCAAATTCGTTTCTGAAAAAAATTTCAATGACACCAAACATTTTGATATTTTACATAATAACCAATTTATTGTTCAGTTCAATTTAAATAAATTCAAATGTTCAGCGATTCTTTCTGTTTCTCTCGATTGTTGTATCCATCGTAAAAGGCATAAAAAAAAACCCAAAGATACCAAAGACATCAAAAAACTGAAACATAATAAAATTTTTTTGAAACATGAAATCATCACATGATTATTTCAAAAAAAAAGTTCAAACTTTTAAAAAAGTTTTACAAAAACTATTCAATAACCCATGAATATGGTCAATTGTAGAAATACTTTTTTTAGCACAATTCAACTCGCAGTGAGTTAAAATGTAAAACAGCTACCGTGAATCCGGGCAAAACTTTTCACAATAATCGCACGTCCACCAAGATGTCGAGGTTCTAAAGCTGCATGTTCACGCGACGAACCTTCACCATAGTTCTCGTCACCTATCGCTACCCAAGCTACTCCTTCTGTCTTGTAGTAACGCGCCGTTTGAGGTACCGTATCATATTTACCCGTTAAGTGATTGCGAACCTGCAATTTTTCTATAATCAAAGGAAAAAATAAAATAAAATAAAATTCCATTCATCAAACCCTTCCTAACCAACAGCATTTCAGGAACTATTACCTTATTCATTTCACTATTCTCCGCATTGACAGCAGTGAGGAATAAATTATTTGAAATATTATCCAGATGACCACGGAATTTCAACCATGGCCCAGCAGCACTGATATGATCCGTAGTGCATTTCCCCTTTACCTATGAATTAAGTAGCATAAGTGAAAGGTAAATTATGAAGACAATGACTATTTATTAGTGTAATTAGTCGCAACTACATTATGTTTGCAGCTTTTTCAACTACTTAACCAACCAAAATTAATTTATTTCAAACAAATAAAGGGAAATGGAATATAGAGTTGTTTTAATGCAATTTACTTTAATCAGTATCAACATATCTTCCAAATCTTTTCCATCCCAAGGACTGAAAGGTTTCAGAAGTTGCAAACGTTCGCTGTTTTCATCGATTACAACATTACCATGTCCCGATGGAGCCTGATAATAGTTCTCACCTTGATCATAACCTTTTGGTGGCAAGCTATGACCGTTTGGTGGTTGCAGTTTGAACTTGGAACCTGAATTAAGCAAGAATAATTGTTTAAATCAAACCTCAAATCACAATTTCAACTGAGCAACCATTCTCATTTTTCAGAAATATATTCATAACCAATTTCTGGAAAACTCAACTCCATTTACAATTCAAACGAACATAAGTGTTAAAAAAAAAAACTTATCCAGGCACACAAGAAAGTGTTACTTTACACAAATCTTAAAAAATCGAAGATTTTGGAGAAAAAAAAAAACTACAGGGAAATGATGCAAAAAAGCTACCGCTTGGAGTTTCAAGCTCATCTGTTCGTGGATCGAAATCAAGACGTCCAGCTAAAGTCAAAGCTGTGACCAATTCAGGTGAGGTAACAAATGCGTGAGTTGCAGGATTTGCATCGTTTCGGCCAGTAAAATTACGATTATATGAAGTTACAATCGTGTTTTTCTCGCCCTAAATACAAAATAACATATGCTCAAAATAAATTTTACATCCTTGTAATATCTTTTTATCCTTCTTCAAAAAGGAATAATTAATAACAACGTTTCCAGAGCCTTACAAAATTTTTTCTTGCCTGAACGAGAAAGAAATTTTATAAAAAAGACAGAAAAAATTAGAAAAGTAAACAGGAAAAGCCTTTAATACCACCTTCTTAATATCTTTCCTATCCCACTGGCCAATACAGGGACCGCAAGCATTTGCAAGTACTGTGCCACCAAAATTTTGGAAAATTTTCGTCAAGCCATCTCTCTCCATTGTTGCACGAATCTGTTCGCTTCCCGGTGTTATTGTAAATTTCGATTTTGCCTTAACTCCCTTATCAAGAGCCTGGAAAAATCTTGATAAAACATTAGCAATGATATAAAAAAATATCTACCAGAAACTTCAATTAATGAAGTCTTTTATAAGCAAACTTCCTTTAATTAATCCACTAATTGTATCTTCGTTTTATATCTAAATAAATGATTTACTCCCGCACACAAGGTGCAATTAAATTCTTGAAATATACATCACATTCGACACCGGAATAATGTGCTCCCAAAGCATATTGGACAAGCAGACTTTAAAATAAACAAGCAAAAATTATGAAGTAACTAGGAGACTTGTAAATCTTAATCTTTTAGAAATAAATGAAACATCACTTGTTTTGCAATACTTGCGGCGCGCGTCATATCTTCGTAAGAACTGTTCGTACAAGAACCGATAAGACCAACTTTAACGTCCAATGGCCAACCATTCGCTCGTGCATTTTTTCCAAGCATATCAATTGGATGTGCTAAATCCGGAGTAAATGGTCCATTTACATGCGGTGCCAATGTGCTAAGATTTATTTCAATTACCTGAAAATTAATGCATAAACAGATAACCGGAGAAGCTTTTCAGCTCGAGTTTTCAGGAAATCAACTTTCCGAACTAAAGCCTTCAAGATATCTCTATTTGCAACTTTTAGTCCACAAAATTTTTATAGACATCAGAAATAAAATGTGGCTTCAAAAGCTTGAATGAAATGCTTCAACACTTATTTCTTTCAACTGTAAAATTATCCCAAATAAATATGAAAGAACACCAAACATGAACAACAAGGAAAAGTAAAGAAAGCGCTCTCCTATCGAATAACTGCTTTCAAATTAACCTTGTCATACTCAGAGCCTTCATCAGGTGTTAATATCTCCTTATACCGCGTTGCTTCGTTTGCGATAGCTTCTCTTTTTGTTGCTCTCAAATATTCCACCATACTGCTGTTAAATGGAAACACTGATGTTGTTGCACCAATTTCTGCACCCATATTACAGATTGTACTCATACCGGTTGCTGATATAGAATTGACACCAGGACCTAAAGTATTCTTTCGATTTAATTTAAATACTGGATCTGCTGAAAACAATAGCAGGATGAATTTCTGAAGTTAATTAAAAACCAAAAAGAGTAAAGCATATAGCAAATCATTAATTTCTGGAATATAAAGTGCTTTTCTAAGATTTTCTCGGATTAAAGTAGTATTATTAAACTAACAATGTAGACATCAGCCGACAAATATATTTAAGAGACAAAAACCATACCAAAATACTCCACGATAGATCCGGTCCCACCTTTCACAGTTAGTATGTCTGCTACCTTCAGAATAATATCCTTACTGGATGTCCAGCCTGAGAGTTCGCCTGTTAATTTGACACCGATCACCTTAAAAATTTGATTTTTTTGAAAGTTGGAACATCCGAGGAATTAATGGTCAATAGCTGAAGCTGAACGGTCTATCACAATTCAAGGAACTTAATAAAGTAACCTGCGGACATTTCAATTCCCACGGAATATCTGCCATAACATCAACAGCGTCAGCACCTCCAACACCAATACATAAACCTCCCAAACCACCTGGAAATCCATTTTTACACCTACTTTAAAATTATCAACTCTTGAAATAACCTATTTTGTTCAATTAAATTGATTAGAAATCACAAAACAAATAAATAATGAGAAGGCATTAAGCATCAAACAATAATTAGGCTTTCATTTTTTCGTGGACCTTACATCACAGCTGTGGAAGAACTAAAGTGTGAAACATGTAAAAAATTATTAATGGAGAAATTTACCAATAATTCAATCTCTTCTGAAGGAAAATGAAAAATTTCCATCTAAAGAAGAATAGAACTGAAAAAAACAGAAATATTGAAAGGCTAAAATAAACATACCTCCCATTGGAGTGTGGCTGTCCGTACCTATCAGCAAGAGTCCAGGGAATGCGTAGTTTTCTAGGATAATCTGGTGAATAATGCCACTTCCTGGTTTCCAGAAACCAACACCATATTTATTGCTCGCTGAAGACAAGAAGTCGTATACCTGGAATAAACATAATATACTACTACATTATTTTAGAAAAAACGTGTTTTCAATTTAACTGAAATGCTATGTCAGGCTGCATCTTCTGTAAACGACATTTTGGACAAAAGTTACCTCTTTATTCATTTCATTAGCGCGTTTTAAATCAGGGATTCCACCCAACTGTGCCTGAATCAAATGGTCACAGTGAATGGTGGATGGAACTGCAACATGTGGAAGTCCCGAAGAAATAAACTGCAGCATGGCCATCTAAAATTTTAAAAAGTATTGACTAAAAAACTTGTCCACAGTGAATGACTAATTCCGTTTTGTTGCCTTGTTCATGAATAAATAAATGAGCAAAAATAATTAATTAAATAAATAAACACGAACAAATTTATATATGTATATATATATCGCTTTTTATTTTTTACTTTACTTTCTGAAATAAATCTCAAAGTCTTTTGTGATAAATATGAAACCTGTGCTGTGGCATCTTGCATTGCTACCCGATCTGGCCTTAGTCGCAAATACGAAGAACCTCGCTTAATGTCCTGTTTATCTGGTTCATCCAAGTGTCCATATAATATCTTCTCCGACAGTGTAAGTGGCCTTTTTAATCTAAATTTTAAAGAACAAAAACAATGAAAGCTATTGCCATTTCTATATATATACGTATATGCAAAAGTTTATATGAACTTCATATGAAAACAAACCTTTGTCGTACAATATCCACGTTTCTTTTTAGTTTTTCATATGGTAGAATGGATTCTTCGATATTATTCATGCGTATACCCGCACCCAGTGTTGGGCAGAAGTGTAGCAAACGTCGTCCATTATGGTGTGCACTCAAGATCTGAACTTCAACACAGCGTAATATCATTGTTCTGGAATAAAACTACTCAATTTAATCCTAAGACCTTAAAATTAAAGCCAGAAAAAGTTGAAATAAAGAAAAAACAATATAAAAGCTGAAGTAACGTATGACTGACATGAAATTTAATATAACAGGCCGTGAGTTTACATGAATTTATGGCATCATGAATCCAGAATCCCAGTCTCCAGTAACTCCTCAACCCACGTATCTCCCAATAAACCGTAAATGGTCCTGTCCCAAGATTTCGAACCCCTCACCATCTAAATCTCTGCCCTTCAGATCACGTGGCAGGAGAAATTCTTACCACCACACGACTGATAAGATTATCACTCATCTGCTCCGTTGGTCGAAAAGTAAGTAAAGAAAACGATGCAAAACAAAGATTAGCGAACGACGAACGACTCACAGCACTGATCGGTGTCAGTTAGTGTCTCCTCATACGTCAAATTGAAAAGAACCACTCACGTGACGTCACTGATAATAACTGCTTTATCCTATCAGAATCTTCCCATACCGACTGCCAGCCACTTCCAGCCTTTTTCCTGTTACATCCTTCCATTACCGCATCAGTCTCTAACGTCTCTCACGAAACCACTCTCTCTCCTTTTCCTTCCAGCTACCGATAACAACAGAAAGTGTGTTACTTTCAGATTCCTTCTGTCTCTCGTGATATTCAGAAATATGTTCTCTCTTGTGGTGTCGCTTGCCCGTTACTCTCTTGATTTCCAGTTTTGTTTGCCGTTGCTCGCTGATCTGCTACTCTTCAAATGATTCGATTCCCACTGATCGGAAGTTCCACACAGGTAGATATCACTGCTGCTATTTTCTCGAAGATGTGAGCTACCTGGTGGAGACGTCTAGTCGGTGCACTCTGGTTGACGAGTTGTCCAGGAGTCACTTTCTGCACACCAAGAAGACAGGAGACGAGGGATCACTAGGATGTTTTTGAACGGTTTAGCAAAGGAGACGTGGCCATTAAAGAAAACCCATCCTTCCATAGCCTATTTCTTCTATTTTGGGCCAGAAAACAGGGGCTATTTACGTCTGAGATCAAGTACAAAGATGGAATTATCGAAGAAGTGCTAGAAGGATTGTGGAGAGAAAAAAGGGCCAGGACTGCATAATGACTTCAGCTTGAGGAGGGTATATGAGGGACTGATTTTCTTGGTCAATACTAGCCAAGACAAATCAGGTTGATAGCCGTCAATGAAGGAAGTATCAATTTAAGTGGAAGTAGAAGATGGTTCTAGTGAAACAGAAGGCCACACCTTGCCAGGACTAGCTTGCTTCCGGTACTTGCCACCTTGTTGTATATGGTTAGTTTGATTTGATTCTGTCGACCCTATAACTAGTAACGAAGGAAATCAACTCTTCCCAAAGTCTTGAAGAAAATCAGTTGTGTTGAACTTACACATTCAACAAGAACTAGTTTTTTTCTCTTTTATTCTATCGGCAATGAACATTACAATCTTCGCGATAAGCTGTGTCACTGACAGAGTTACAAGTGAGAATATTTTCTTCAGAAGGAATTGTTCCTGAAAGTCCTTCGCAGATTCAATCCCGAACTTTCATTCCAAAGAAACTTTTTATTTCCATGAAGCCATTATTTTCTTGACTCAGGGTTCAGGCTTAGCACTGAAATTGTTACTTTACAATGATTTCCAGCAGAAAGTTCACAAAACTTGGAAATTTTTCTTGCATTGATTCGTTTGAACTAGACCAAATTTTATCAAGTCAGTCAAAATGGATGCTGGAAATCGGCAATTTCAGTCAGTTTTCGTAAATTTAATTAAAATGAATTTTCAAACTAATTGATTCTACTAAAACGTATTCGAAAAGATCTCATCTCCTGAGATCAACGAAGGAAAGCTTTCGCAAATATTCACGCTGTTTTTTGTAGACTCGAATTCACTCTTCAACTTGGTAGCACATTTCACTGTTTAAAGGACGATTTGGACAAGTTAACATGTAAAATTAGCTTTAGATCACGGACTCGAGGTTGCATATAGACTGGGCCATTGAGACTTTTGAGCTTTTCCCCAAAGCTCCCAATAGATGTGATTCAGAATCAAGATTCTTCGAAAAAAGAAAGCGTTAACTTTATAATTTTACAACAAAAGCAGCAACTGCAAGCCTATAGCACAGTAAAGGAATTGAGCAACACGTACACTTCGCCTCCAACTTTTTCCTGAAAACCGAACGTTTCTTCAAAGTTTTGTTTAAATTTGTAAAATTGTGAAAAAAATAAATTCCTCCTAATAATTTCAATACGACTAATGATTTTTCGATTTTTCTGATCAAGCTAGATCCACTTGAATAGTACTTTGGTGACCTAAGCAGAGACCTGAGAGCTTAATGAGCCTGGAATACTAGCTCAAGAAATGAAAGTGAAAATGATCAGCTGCTGAATTACTTACCAGATGCCAAACTTCGTACTTTTTCCACCTCTGAAATTGTGAAACTTAATAAAGACTGGATAGACATGAATCATTTGAAAGATTTTTACTTTTTTTTTGATTTGTTATGTTATTCTTAAAAATTGGTTACATAAAAAAAATTATTATCCTTACAAAATTGGTCCGTTCATTTTTTCTTAAAATCAAGATTTTCGCAGATTCATCAGTTGTCATCAGAGGCGGCTTGTCTGCTATTTATCTTTTTGTCAAAGTCTTTATAAATTCAAAGAAGTGTAAAAACTCGTCCTTTCTTCGTTTTGCTTAAGAAACAAGAAAAGAACTCTAATGAACTTTTAGTTCTAGGCTTACAAATTATGCGTTCTAAAAGGGAGCAAGATAAATTCCATTGAAAAAAAAAATTTGCCATTCATAAAAAGTTTCATTTCAGTACTATCTTTTTATACAAAAATATTATTATTAAAATTCTGATGATAGTTATAGAATGTCTAAAAATATCCCGAAAATTCTGGAAATGAATCAGGCAAGCATCAGTAGCTCATCCGGCAAGTGAATTAGACAATATGCATGGAGTTGAAGACGTGATCTCTTTCGTGAAGTCTGTGGAATAACATACCACATACAGTTGTACCACCAACAAAAAGTATCTTCTGATGAATGACTGGTCGTTTCCAAAACTTAGAAAAAGAAGTTAAGCCATTAGGAATTAGTTGAGATAGTTGGCGATAATAATGGGACATTTCGACTAGGTTATTCCTTGTAGTACGATCAAAATGAGCAGCAAATCATAGAAGCTTCTGATCAGGTTAGTCTCATGTGCAACGATTTGGTGGAAACTTCTGCCTAAGATGTTTGGATTTAAAATTGCTTCTTAACATACTTACCTCACCTTTGAAAGCCAAATACTAGACCATGCAGCATGCTGTGATAACAATAGGCAAGATTATCACTAACAACATATTATAATTATTATTATCATTAACATGCACACCCTTTCTGTGTAAGTTTTGTCTTTTGAATGAAGATGGTCGAGAGGAATAGAGCGAAAGAAATCGTTCTGTCTGGAAAGCATTCGTCGATTTTCCGTCAGAAGATGAATTTTCCAACTTGTAGGAAACTGTTATGGAGCGATTGTCACTGTAATCATCGTTGTTTTCATCATTATCGTCATCAACATCATCGTCATCACCACTGTCATCAAATGAATATCCGGAACCTAGAAACAGCTGGAATACTGATGTCACAGCAGCATCAAACAAGGAAGCCAAGGTATTAAAAATATTCGAACGTCAGAAGAATCATGCGTGCAGGTAAAGTCCAATTTAAAATCTAAAGTCATTAATCAATCATATTTTATCAGTGATATTTCACCGCTGAATTTTCCGGTTATCACTGGCAACATCGAAACAACTTGGCCACTTATGTGTCATCTCGTTTCATAGAAGTGCATTTACAAGTGAGCTCTGCTATGAATTTAAAAATGCGATCTACATATGGTGCGATTCGGGGAACAGTTCATCAAGACTTGACTTTGAAGAGACTTTGAGAAGAACAGTGTCTTCACAGCTTCATTTCGAACTTTTGGAACGTGGATGACATTGCTTTCCATGCAAAATGTTTGAAAAATCAAAACACAAAATACGAATGTTACTGTTTTTTTAACCCATTTTCATAAAAATTCAAAAAATTTCCACTCCTTCAACATCATTTCAACATCAAGAATTTAGAGATTCTCATTAACAAATGTCCAGGAGCTACTAATTCAAAAATGATCACATGATAGCAACTATTTTAAACATTCCAATGTTCGGCATACCAATTATCTTGAACTTTCAATATTTCTTGCAATTCATCAGTGCTTAATTCTTACTTAACGATATCAAGTTTTTTCTCGTTACTAAATGTTATATACTGATAACGTAAATTAGGATGATAAGGTCTTATAGGAAGCTGTCGAAACTACTCTATGTTTTCTGTGGTGCTGATAGCAAAGATAGTCATAACTTGAAACCGCTTTTGAAATTTCAAAAGTGAAAATAAAGCACAAACCTTCATTTAACGCTGTTCCAAACCGATCGTATACTAAATTCCCTTCTGAAAAAAAGTAATTCTCAAAAGACTACAGAAAATTTTTAAGCAGACTTTCCATTGCAACTAAGAATCTGAATCTGGAAATGTCAATTGAAGCAAAATTGAATTCCGTTTGAATCCTTCCTAGGTCATAAAAATACTAAAAGAATTATAAATGGTTTAATTCGTTTTCTCTTCTAAAGCGTTTTTTATATAGACTATCCTGATATAGTGATACCTTAAGCTGTCTTTGATTAGTAATTTTATCCCGGCATGCAACAAATTCAACTTTAAGGCACTTTATTTTGCGAACTTAAGTATTTTTACCTTTCACAACAATGTCAGCAAAATGTTGACCATTGTCATTCATCGCAGTGCATCGATATTTACCAAATTCAGTTTTACTAACATTTTTGATGATCAGTATGTGCACACTTTGATACTTCTCTGACACTTGATCAGACTTTAAAAAATCAATATTAAGATTAGCTTATTCAGCAAATTGTTTTAGTTGATGGATAAACAGTATGATAATCAGAAATGTTTTGACACAATTTAAACATTCCCCTGGAACAACATTGGATCATAATTTTACTTAGCACGGGAAAATATAGACCATTTAAATTGATAAGATAAAAAGGAGATTTTTGACTGTCAGCAAAATTTTACCTTTCCTCTTCAGATTAATTTTGTAGCAAATTTTAGAGAAAGAATAAAGAAGTTCAGCTTGCTCAAAATGTAAAATCTGTGTTACTGCAAGTAAGAATATCTTAAATAAAAAGGAATCCAAACGATAATGTTCTTAAAGCATTTCTTACAAGTGAAAATATTGATGAATCGAATATTTCTTGCCCATCTTTCATCCATTTTACTGAAGGTCTTGGCCAAGCTTCTGCATTGCAAACCAGGCTAACTTGACCACCGAGTGCTACCTGAACGATTTCAGCCTGAGGTACCACCACTGGCTCAACTAAAACATTTTTATACATTACTGAGAAAGTTTGTTACGGTTATACTAATCTTTCAATGGGAAATTAGAAATTTCCTTCCAATGTATAGCATAAACTATCTACTTTTTACAGTATAATTAATCTGCGTTATTTTCGCAGTAGTAACGAGCTTTAGTTCCAATTTCATTTGCCCTCTTTTGCTATAGCCAAAAATAAGACTAGGCCATGTTCAGAGCCACATTAATGTTCTTTATATCTCAAGGATGATGACTTACAGGTTACGTGTAGTTTCACGCTCCATGACTCATCCGGTGGCACACCATTACTAGCGACGCAAATATATTCGCTCATATGCTTACGACTAACTTTAATGATTGTCAGATCAGACCCGTTGAATACAGTTGCTGAAACTTGACATCACAGTAATTTATTTAACACGTAAGAGTAGCTTTGACTTGAAGTTAACGGACGCTCTTTTGGACTCTCAGTCTAACCTCCGTATCCGGTAGCACCGTTGAATCGGATAATCTGTCGGTCCAGTCTCCTCCAGACGACAGTCGGTGCTGGCTCGCCAAACGCTCGACATGACAACGTAACATTTTCTCCTTCACGCACCTCTACAGCCGATGCCGTTGTTCGGGCCACGTATGGTGGAACTGAAGCCAAGTTGACTAACTCATGTGACATCAGTCATTGTGTGACAATTAGACAAGCACTTAAAAGGACTATAATAAGTTGCTTAATAAGTAATTAAGCTTGATAAGCCAAACGATACTGTTAGAACATATTAATTCTATCGTTTTTCTTTTACTTTTTAATTAATGTTCTTCCAGTTGCTGAACCAGAAAATCCACAATTACGACATTATCTTCAATATCACATCAAAGTATTAATCTCAAGCAACACTGCATCCAGTTATATGGATCCGAGCATAGCCATATGTCAATCTGGACTGAATTGATTTCCAATGTGTTTCAATTTTGAAGTGTCCAAAACTAATGAATAATCTAGTATCATGTTTGGCCTTTCTCGAGAGGTTTTTAGCAACAAAGCATTCAACCTCCCTTTGCTTTCTCATTGTTTAATTAGCTTAGCACCAATCAACTTCCTTCTAATCAATTGAATACAAACAGCAGGTGGTAATTACCAATAAATCCTTATTGTCCTCTTTCTGTTAATAGTTCACCTGTTCCTCTTCCCACCTCAATCTCGGCAACTTGTTCAATAGTGATATGCACTAGCTTAGAGATGAGTAGAACAAAGGTAAATTATATTATTTGGCATCTGCTAAACAAGAAGTATGCATTTTAACTTTTTTGAAGCAAAACAAAAATAGAAAACTTATTGCTCCTTGCATATACCTTTGATTTTTCATGAATCTTGGATAATTCAAGTGATACATTTTTTTTTGTTTTAATCCGGTGCGTTATTTCCAATTTAGTTTTTATCCATAAGTTCAAGAAATTTCCTAACAATACTGTAGTAAGCACAAAACTAAACTCTTATGAAGGGAAATTTTATTTGCATTAGCATTCATTATTCGAGAAACAGTCTCTTCGTAATCTCTTTGTGAACGAAGAAAGCGAAGTGATTGAGGTCGGATTTTAATCCTGAATGATTCCCACAGTTGGCCAGCAGGAAGGGAATTATCATATGATGACAGGAGGACAGTAATCAGCAAATCAAAAGCAATAAATATTAGGAAGATGAATTAATAGGCTTTAAAAGGTTGGCTAATGGACTACGATGCCTTTAAGTGAAGAATTAGGGAAGTGTTAGACTGAGATCTCCATTTAGAACCGCCAAAGCTAGAGTCATCTTTCAACTCTTCTTTCACTCTTTCCCACAAAAGTTAATCCTTTCTCCATGAGCCTTATGCCAAATTGCTCTGTCATCAATACATCTCGTTTGTGGTAGCAAGAATTGCATAAACAATATAATGCTCGGTACCTGGTCTTTCCTTAACCTACTTACCGTTGATACTAAGGTAGCCTGTCCTTGAAAGTACTGGATCAGTGTTCAGCTGACATGTGTAGCCACCTACATCATTTTGCTGAAATGAAATTTGCAATCATTTTCTTTTTTTTGGATGAATTAATCAGAACCAATTTTTTAACACAATGTAATTGATCTAAATTTAACTCTCACTTGGACATCCTTGACCACTAGAATCCATTCACTTCCTTTTGTTGGCCGTTTGATTTCATATTTGTCGCGCTGTCGGAACACCTTAAATTTAACTTGGGAGTTTGCCTTCCAATCCATTTTGGGTGATGATTGAAACATGGTAGAACTTAGTTAAAATTCTGCAATTAGCTAACGAATTACACCAAACAAAAAGAAACCTTATCATTGAAAGCAATGAGCCTAGGCGGTATATCTGCGCGTGCAAATGCTATCTGAAAGCAAGAAAAAATAAATTTAGAGCTAATTTTATTTCTTAGGCTCATCAAGACTAACAAACACTTTCACCCAAGCAAAAATACTTCTTGCTTTTGGACGCGAAAATCATTTGCTCATTCAAAATATTTAAATAATTATCTTTCTCGCAGGCAGAATCGTAAAAGACAATAAAGGATATCAGTAAAATGAAGATAAAAAAGACGTTTTTCTAAACATATTTTTCCCTTATCATATGCTATAGGTTTCTGTGAATTTCGAAAAAAAAATTCAAGAAAGATTTGGATCTCTTTTGCTTCTGCTTCACATTTTGAAAATCAATTGAAGCTATTTCAAATTCTCATCATTCTTTCTTCTTAAATTTGTTGCAATTAAAGGAACAAAAAAAAAAATTAAAGGAACAGCAAATTAATTTAAAAGGGACCATGTGTTTGCCAAGTTTGGATATTCGGCATTTGAATTCAATATCTTGTCCTTTGACTGCGGTAATATTTTCCATCAACGGTTCAACAAATGCTGGTGCGGATTGTCTACCGCATGCTGCAATGAACTTCCGAAGTAATTTAAAGAATTTTCTAAAAATTTTGATCGAAATTTCTATTGCATAATTTTTTTACTTCGCTATACCTGTAGAACTATCCGACGGAAAGGTAAATGCACCAAGACTAGAACTTCCCGGAAGAAAGGTAAGTGTACCAGGATTCTGCAGCTGCATGTTTGTATTTTTCCATTTTTCCTACCATAGAGTTTTTATCCAGTTTGACGATAATAGCAAATTGCTCCTCCAAGATATTTCTGTTGAGGGCATCTTCCAGAAAAAAATTGTAAAAATGCTTTTTAAATAGGCCATTAAATTTGCCTAAGCGGTTTTCTGTCACTTTCTATTTCCTGAGGACAGGATAGAAGGATGAAAATAAATTAAATTGAATCAAACCGAATCACTATTAAGTAAGTTTTAGCTTCGAAGAATCGATTAAAGAAGGATATCTCAATTCAAGTCCTCCGTTTCTTTCTTCATTGTTTTGTTAAAAAAAATATATTATAATACAATTGTGGACTGCTTATCATAGAAAGTAAGCTTAGAAAGTATTTCGTGTGTGATAATGATGATGACAATGATGCATAGTAGACTGAATGCTTTCATGTGGAAATTAACGTTGGTTTGTATTTTCATTTCTCGATGGCAAGTTTGTTTTTATATTGCTCACTTCTTTTTGTTCTCCGGCACACACTTTTATTTTTTTCACCCATTACTAAAACTTAATATTTTCTTTATCAAGACAATCGACTCAAACAGTTTGAAAATTGGTCGTAAGCCATTAAGAATATTGGTAAAATTTGCATACGAATTCAAATTGTATTTACATCTTCGAGACTGACAACAGCTGATAACCTTTTTTGTCTTCAATTTCAGGCTGTAATCAATTAGCTTAGCCGATCTAATTGTGTCTTTCCTCTTCGAGAAATTCTAAAAAGGTATTATTACTTTGAAAAAAATTGATGAAAATATTTACACAATTTTTAAGAGTAAAAAAATCAAGTTAATAATATTGGAATTATATTCCTTCGGACTATGACTTTAATTAACATCGGAAACCGACCAACCGAAAATTCACTTTCATATATATGTATATATGAAATATATACATATATATATATATATGTAAAAAAGAAGAGCTTTCTAACCACTGCTATACATTTTTTAATTATATATATAGCTGCATGTTAAAAATTTTAAAGCGTACGAAAACTATCTGAGTCTAAAAAGGGTGTCAAGTGAATGGCACTTTGCTGAAAGATAAATGTTGCATTTTAAAATTTATTTACTTTCATTCTCTTTTCAGAAGGCTCTAGAAAATTCCAAAATTGTTGTTTTAAGCAACCAACAAATGCTCCGTTACAATTCAAAATAGCAAATGGTATTAATCCAAAAATGCACTTCTTCTTTGCGTTCATTGTGTACATTAGAACTGGATTAGAATATACCGAATTCACATCGAAGAATATTTGTTGGCAATAATTGTCTTAGTTAATGGCAATACTTTAGGCCTTAAAACTTGAGTGGAATCTAAGGGATGAAAATCGCTAATGGCCTGGAGTTCTGCCTCACTGAGCTTATTTAGCTTTGATTTAACAGTTTACTAATTCATTCTCTAAATGAAGTATTTAAAAGAACGATCACCTACATGACAAGAGGTTTAAAGCAATGTTGTCTGGGTCTTTTCGCAAATAAAAAATTTAAAGTCTTTTTAAAAAACTTCCACAAAGACCTCAAGTTCTAAATTTTAATTTTTATGAATTTTTGTTTTCCCACCAGAAAGTTAGATCCAATTGAAGAAAAAAGGCTTTTATCAAAGAGTCATTATTTCAGATCTTAAAAAAAGAAATTCCAAGAAATTTGAATGCTTTTAGGCGCAAAAGAAAATGAAATTTCGAAATTCAAAAACTTAATGTTGATTTTAATCAGGAATCTTGAATTTTCACAAAAAATTTTCAATTTATCTTCCGTCTTTCATGCAAAACTACCTGGATCAGTATTTATAATAACAAACACATTCTCTCAAAACTTGATTTTTATTATTTCAGTTACAAGTTTTCGTAAACTTTTCATTATCTCATAAATCAAAATGCAAATTTTGCATATTGCAAGATTCATATCGGCTGGAAGTTTATTTATTTGTGCTGGAAATTTGATGATCGTGAGTAAAATTGTTATAAATCCTAATTTATATTCCCGCACAGAGATATGTGTAACAGTAATTGTTACAACAAATGGAAAAAGATACGAATGCTTCACATCATGTGAATTAAAAGGAAATGTTTGACGAAATAATAAATATTAATAACTTTCTATCTAAAAGAACTATAAATAAAATGCTACTTCCTTTCTAAATGATAAGTATATCTAACAGAAGTAGACTCTGTTTTTATACAGCTAGCAACTTTATTTCATTTATTGGATTGCTAATGTTTTAGGTCTAACATTGTCTATTCTCCAAGAAGGTTTCCTGGAAATAACATACAACTATTTCACCAAACTGTTTAAAATTTATTAAAGGTATAATAGCTTAGTTTGGTCTGATGTTATCGAAATTCGATTGAAGCATAGGCAGTTTAGTGTCGCTTCAGGCGTGCCATACAATCATCAGACGAGATAAAGCTTAGGACAACTACTCTTGTCACTGGAAAATTCATTTTGGAATTCATTCCGTCCAAAATGAAAAGCTATGAAATTGAGGAATTATACCTTTAAAAATGTGGCAAAAAATGGGTGGCAGTAGTAGAATAGAACTGGTAGACATGACGTTTGTTAGGTTGCGAAGTCTCTGCTGATTGCAGTGACTCTCTTCTCAGTTACACATGAAGAGGTTGTCAAAATTTGCAAAGTTGGATGAAATTAAGCTCCCATTGAGATTGTACGTCCATAATGAGAGATGAAGATGGACATGGAAACATCAAAATGGCACTTGTTAGGCTTTCATCAACTTTAGCATTATCACCCAGTTAAATTCACCAATTACAAGCAGAGAACATACGAGATACATTTCCGATACTTCTAAACTTGAAAGTCATTTAAAACTTCCAATTCATCAATATCTCTTATTCACTTCGACGCTGATATAATGGCACTGATAAGTGGTGTTGATAATTGGCACTATTATCACTGTTATACATTTCCTAAAAAGACCGAAGTCATTTTTGTGACTTTTTAAAATCTAATAGTAGATCATCCACTCCCTTTTAATCTTCTGAGACTTAGCACTCTCAGTTGTTCAGATTTTCATATATATATTATACACATAAAGCAATGACACTAATCGTAAGTGGTGGTTGCAGAAAATAATTAAATTATTATATCAAAATCCTCTACACCCTTTGCCCTTGCAGTGGTCATCACTCTCCATTTTAAATGGATTTGGTTCAGCTTTCGGGCATGATGATGTCCATTTTAATCACACAAATTTCATCAACATATACTCATTTCGGATTGAAATGAAAATTTTACTCGACATAAATTAACATGAATCAAGTTTAAAAGCTTGCGCTTATCTCAGTCTTCGAATTTTATTGGCTATATACGTCTAACACTAAATTAAGCATATTGAATTTTTATTAGGCTATTAAAAAGTATTGAAAAGCAGCTTTAAACTCTTCCCTTAATGATCGTAATATGAAAATTACTATGTTACCATAACAGTTGTTACGAGACTGTTTTCAGTCTCTGATATAATTACAGATTGGGAAAATTCTGATGAACCATTTGTATTTGGACTCTGAGAGCACATCGTAAAAGAAGCCCAAAGGACAATTCCACTGTTCGGTAGCCACCACTGATACGGAGGAGAGGAAAACACCATTTCTGTGAATGTTAAGGAAGTTGTAAAATACTGTGGGAAGAGTCACATCGAGAACAACGTCTTGATCGATTAAAAAGTTCATACATTCAAAAACTTACCAGAAATCATTGTTTGTAACATCAGCCATAGTCTCAGCAGCAACATTTCGCGAAACCTTCTAAGACAAATAAATAAGTGCAGCAGATAACATAGATTTAACGAATCTTGAAGGAAGAGGAAATTCAACGCAAATGGTAGTGTCAAATAGCTGAGAAGCTTTTCATCAGTACTTCAGATAAAACAAATAAATAGCGAAGTAATTATCATCGCGGGTCACTATCACGTTGAGGAGGAAGTTTCTTCCAGAAAACTGCACAGCTTTCGCTGATGGTTCAAGACAAGAATGAGTATGAGAGAGATGCTTAATTTTATGGTGGAAAGGCATCATATAAACAATTACAAGCAGGCGGGACTTTGCTTTTCATAAAAGGGGTGGACTGAAGTATTCACTCATACTCATTTCTTCATGAATCCAGAAAATACTGCAAAAGATGAAAGAAAAAAGAAATGACTGTATTAGCAGTCTCTGCGAAACTTGAAACTGTCCTGTTTTAGAGAACTGATGCATCGCTGCCTTGCAGAACTTACTTTTGCTTGCCAAAATCTTTGGCAAAGCAGCTAAATTCGTGAAACTGAAGTAAAAACCCGACAGTATTTATCCATTTATTTACCGACTTTACTGTGTACAATTAACGTAAAACACAATTGATGCATATTTTGGATAAACTCATGAGTTCAGCCGTAATAAGCGGCAAGAAACCTTCCTACCACTCAACAGTTATACATAAAATATACTTTTTCACTTGAAAGCTTTTTTTAAACTTTAATTTTTAGATTTTTTTCAGGACCCGGCACTCAAACAATGCACACCTGCTGATTTTGGAAACTGAACTCATAAAAAAAAATGCCAGTGGTTCTCACATTAATAACTACTAAGTAAGTCGCTTTATAAAGAAGCATCTAAAAAAGCCTAAGAAATTTTGTCCATTATTTGGCGAGTCACTTGCCAATCCAAAATTTAAAACACTCGTCGTAATTTTACTGATTCCTGAAACGAATCATTCTGAATGTCTTGAATTTTCAAAAATATGACAACATCAAATATGCAAATGATAAAGGTTAAATAAGTTCTAAGCTATTGAAAAAGGAGCAGAGAGACAGATTATCATAAGTTTTATAGGTGTGTGAACAAAGAATGTAAAAGTCAGTGGAAGTAAGCAGTGCTAATTGCACTGCCGTAAGTAAAACTTTATAATTAAACCATTCAAAACCTAAAATATATTATTATTGAATATGTAAATAAAATTTTCAACTCTCCATATGAAAAATTTTTTGGCAGAAATGCATGGCAGTTAGAGAAAATTTTGGCTTCATTATGAATATGATGTGTAAATGTGGAAGAGATTTTATACCTGCTCTGCAGGGAACTCATTTACCAAGCATGCTATGTGTGTGTTGAACAAATAGATCTTGGACTAGCAACTACGAATCAACTGAATTTTAAAAATCCTTCTGAAGGATTACAACCGTTTAAGTTAGAGAGCACTAAGTTTAATATTTACGAGCTTGTCTAAACTATGCGCAAGTCATCAAACAGTGATAAATCTAATTACTGTCATACATCGTTTTGAGCATTTTGCAGACTCCAAGCAGCGGTACCGCAAATCCAGTGAAATGGAAGAGACTCATGATTATAAACCATAGGTATTTATTATCGGTCACTGGTAAGTACTGAAAAAGTAAAATGAAAGAAAATTACAATACATTTAGTTATATAAAAATTTGCAAACAGAATGGACAAAACGCTCACGCAAAAATAACCCCATAACAATATGCCGAAAGAAGTAACTATGAATAGTAAAATTACTTTACCAATTAAAAAAAAGAAAGCTAACTAAAGTACATTTACAACGATAAAAACAAGAATCAAACTTTGATAGGGAGTAGTATTATGTTAAGTCAGAGAAGGTGAAACTGTCTTAATGTATTCACAGTCATCCATATTCATGAAGAACCGGTTAGAAAGATGTGGTGTACAACTGAAACGATTACTTCACATAGAATAGATATACATAAAGTACAGATGAACTTACGTAGAGTGACCATCCCGGAAACCTCGGATGCCTGAGAGTTTGTGGCCCAAGCATCATTGGACGTGGCCAGTTCTTCCGGCCTGGTGGTTTCAAGCAATAACGTGCAGATTTCCGAGCCAAATCCAGAATGTTTCGATTCATATTCATGCTAATAAGAGTAACAATCTGTAAAACTTAGCTTACAAAAAAACTACAATTTTGACTAAAAAATCGTAGAATTGTGGTATGATATATTTAACTACTTATTCCAAAGAAAAAAAAAGATATCAGCTTATCAAAGGTAAGGTATGGGAAAATGAATTCATATTCATGCTACTGCCCAATATTAACAATTTAACAGCCAGAGCCTAACCAATAACTCAGAAATAACAGCCAAATAGTCCTAAAATACAAAACTGTCCCCAAATATCCCCGTGACAAGAACTTTACCACGCAGAACTTCACGTGCGCTGATCACTCCGCTCCTCGTATCGCGAACCGCTCTGTAATCCATATGCGGACGAAATGCAAAAGCTGAGTCCCAAACTGGGAAACAATCGGAAAGAGAAATGGGATTAAATGGTGAGCGGTATCCTGCACTGATAAAGCGTACTGATAAACTTGTCAAACTGATTTGGTATGAAGCAAACATTCAGACATCTCTTATCACAATGACATGTTTTGTTTCTCTGCTACCGTCATACTTTGTTCGACTCATCTTGACTTCTAATCTTCCAAAATTACATCATTACTTATCACAGATATCTCCTGTGCAATGATTCAAAGCATACTAAATGACATAATCACTACACAGCATATTTAAATGATCAATTATTGACTGATTTCCCTTCCTACTCTATTGTCCATTGATCCGTCGTCCTTTTTAAGCTTATGTATAAATGAATGCATTATCGTGCTAACAGCATCCCGTCTCTCTGATGGCGGAAGATGGTGTTTACATTTAGACTGTGAATCAAGTCAGTGCTACAGGTATCTCCGTACAGGTGAGGTGTGCATTCTCACCTTGCTCTATGAAATATCATCATAGCATCGATGGTAATAGCAGAGAGCTTTCCCTCCCTACCAAAAGCGAGGTTCATTTTTCAGTTTCATATCAGAAATATTGCCTGAGTGTAATTGTCGTACGATTTTCTCATTTGTTGTTGTTTCCCCAAAACATTGCGCTACTTTATCATTGTCTCATCAAGAAACTCTTTATGATTATCGATGTGTTCAGAGGAAATTTTCGGAATACTTTACACCGGAAATCTTGAACCACTTTAAATCTTTTTTGTGAAACACTCAAAATCTCAACGTAGTCTAGGAAATTTCAGAACTTTGTAGAAGTGAATGTATGTGGATTCAAGTGTCATGCATCACTGTGCCACAAGATTCTTTCCTATCATTGCTGTCATTTTCGTGGCTATCCCTTCACGGAAAGGAAACTTGTGGACCGAAACAGAGCGGATGAGTGGCTTGCAACAGGTTTTAGAGCTTATCAGACCGAGACGCTTTCGAAGTTAAGAAAAATTGAGTTGAAAAAGTGCTTTCCGTCCTCTTTTCGATTTGAACAATTGAAAACTTCTACTTGAAAAGCTTCTCTTCCATTCATTTACAGTGGCGTACTTTATGCGCTCGATATACAGTTCCGTTAGCTTATATGAAAGATTCAAATGCACGCATCACGGTTTTTGCTCCGGTTAATGATGTTTTCACCTACAATCCGAATACTCGAGCCTTAAGCCAAAAGGAGGTCCTGGCTCATATAGGTTAGTTTGTTATAAGGGTTAAATTTGTCTTCACTGATTTTACAGTGCAGTGAAGCACAAAATTACGAAAAGATCCTGTGCCCATTAATGACTTCCAATTGATAGTTTCTATTTTTCAGTAGATACACAGGTTTATGAGCTTAGCGAAAACCGGAAATGGGATAAGCAAACACTTATTCGAAGTACGGTCAGTAGTGGATATATGTATATATCGCAGTTTGTAAATAGTCCCGGAAATTATGTATGTCTTATAATTCTATCGATCGCTACTATCAAATTATTTAGTTCTCGTTTTAAATTCTGAATAAATAGTACTAATGTTGGTTTATTTGATTGTTTATGTAGATTTGTGAAATTGATGAGTAATTAAGTGATAAGGGAACAACTGTTGGGTCAACCGGCTGTTTACTTGATTAACAACATTCCTAATATTATTGAGCATTTTCAGTCTTACTTTGCAAATAATGGAATGCTCTGCAATCATGCTACCAATGAATGGGCTATCATCAGTGGTCAGCAATATCTATTCAAAATTTGTACACCAATTGGACATCGACCATATCCCGGCACAACACTTTCCTTTATAAGAGATAGTGATAAAACGGCTTTCTTTGAGAGACCGTATAATAATTATGACCTCACGTATGTTCGAAATTATGGTCGAAATTTAAATTAAAATCAGTTCATCACAAGAGGAGAAAGACTAAATGATTTTTATCGTTGTTATTCTTGCACTGTTTCAGTGAGCTGAGAGATGTGCTGGACCGCTCGCCGGATATTGCTTTGGCAATATTTGGCAGTTCAGCATGGAATGGCTTTCACACCTTCTTTTTACCTACAAATGAAGCGTTTTCGAAGGTCTGTTTCTATTGAACTAGTAATGTTTTCTTCAATGCATTTAACATAAAATCTAAACACTAATAACACTGATTGATTTCAAGAAGTTAAAAAGGGGTCTTACCTGAAAATTTTGTTTAAATTTTCCAAGCCAATTCAGAAACAACAACAAGGTAACAAAATTTAATCAGTACCGCGGTATAATGTGGTATTTAATCAGTAACAGCATTTTTTGAGTTCAGTTTTTTGTGCCGATCTCATTTGGATTGCTAATAGCAGTACCCAATTTTCATCCTCATTATTTTGACTTCAGATAGTAGACCGCAATCGACTAGATCGCGAAGTACTACTAGCCCACGTTACCGGTATAAATCGAGTTCTTTTCACCTATCCATGGCTTTACGATCGAGGTATACACTACTACCCGTCAATACGTTTTTCCGCTAACGTTATTGAGGATAATTATGACTTGAGATTGTGTATGCGAAATATCACCGATCATCGAACTGGTCGCTGGGATCGTAAGTGTTTTCAATTCCAAAATTTCGAATTGCTTTTGCAAATAATTTTTATTTTAGAAACCTTGTTATTCATTTAACTTTTTAAGTGAGCGCTAATTAACTAAGTTGCTCATTTGTGAATAGTCTCCATTCGTAAATCTCTTTTGTTATATATGATAGTTTACGCGGTCTCTGAGGTGTACGAACGCTATGGTCAATTTCGTCGTGGTGCTGTTTGGGCCAAAATTGTGATGCCAAATATTCCAGTCCAAAATGGTGTAGTCCATATTATTGATAATGTTCTTGGCATTATCACCAATACCATTGATCAGGTCTGCCTTTCCACTTATTTGTACTGAATCTCTTTGCACTTCTCTGTAATCAAGGCAAAGTTTAAGAAGCTAAGAAAATCAAACTTCCATCGAATCTCAATTTTGTGAACACAAATGAACTGAATATAAGACCCGCTGAATGAATAAAATTTTATTATAAGCAGTATTGCATTGGTGATAAGAAGAAAATGAGCAAACGAATGCTAGACTCGAAGTCACTGATTAGGTTGGCGTTTCAAATGTTGAAATATGGCAATAAAAAGATAACCTTTGCAGTAATGTCTGAATTGCACTTGAATGCATCTATATAAAATGTTATAGTTACAAGGTTAAGTAAATTAAAAATATTAGTACTTTATGCAAAATTTGAAGGACCTGTTGGATCAGCTTCCTATCTTTCTTGTTCAGTGCCCTGGCCATTGACTAATTTGTCAATGCATTGAAGAAGTTCCGTACCTACAAAATTCAATTCCAATACATCTGATAAACTCTTAGCCCAAGTCGATGGTTTTCCTTTCAGCTTATTATGGAGAACCATCGTTGCACAACTTTAATCCGATATGTAAGTATGATCGGACAAATAGTCCGCAACTATTTCTCGGCAACCGGTGGCATGGTAACATTTTTTGCTCCATACAATGAAGCATTTGAGCGCATTCCCGAATATATTGAACGAAGACTTCTGAGAGATCGAGTCTGGCTAGAAAAAGTTATTCTTTACAGTTGTTTCTTTTTTAGATATTTTCTACTCGTCGAAACACATTATGAAAGAAGTTTGTACCGAAGTTTGCTGTCACCACTTTCGTAATTTCTTTCTTATCTGATACCGCGATGGAAATTTTTGATTTTAGATCCTTAAGCTTCACATAGTCCCCAACAAGGAGTTGACCAGCAATGAGATTAGCAATGAAACGGTCGTGAATACAGTTGATAACATCCATCAACTGTATTTTGTGCGGGGCGAATGGCCCAAAAATAATATCAGTAAGTAATTCACGTAAGCATAACTATAACCAAAATGGCCTAGTGTGACTTAAGATTCTTACATTAGAGTATTTGGTGTTTAACTCAACAATTTACACGTAATTTTAGCTTACTATGTTATTGGTGGTGGTGTCCGAGCAACAATTCTAATGGATAATGTCGCAGCAGTGAATGGAATCGTGCATTACGTGGACCGTGTACTTGGGGTACCATATCAGACATTATATGAGGTTATGCGAAATGATTCCAGACTTCAGTAAGTGCTTATTAATATTAGGCATGTTTACCAAGAAGAATCCCCTTTTCTTCTTCAGAACATCGTATTCGATGCTTCGGAATCTGCAGCTACGGTATTCCCTGGATCCATGGCAAGTTTTAACACCACAACAAAATTTCACATTCTTTGTGCCAACCAACGAGGCTTGGGAAAAGGTACTACTTGTACTTCTAGCTAACTTTCGTTCTCATCGCTTCTATAATTCGTTTCTGTGTTCTATTTCCTTTTCATCCTAGTAGTCTAATTTAAAGACTAAACTAATCTAGTTTGCAGGTGTCAGTTTCTCAGAAGTACAAGATGATAAATGGTGAACACTGGTTAGCATTGCAATATGTCTTTAAGCGACATATTATTCAAGGCCTTGCCCTTATGTACACCGATCTAAGAGAGCGAACTTACGTGATGATGAACGATGAAAAAGTAGTAATACGTCGAAGAGGACGTTGTTCGTCTGCTAATTACTTTTTTTTGTTCTTAATCTGAAATTCATTAAAGAAACAATGATAACTGTATTCGTTGTTACTTCAAGTTAACATGAAATCAGATTTGCTTTTTGCAGTTTTCGAACTATATTGGCCTCGTGGCAATCGTGTTGCGCGTATAATTTCGGGTAGCGAAAAAGCTGGTATCAATGGTTTCATCCACATGATTGATAATGTTTTAATTTATGAGCGTGATCTGGAAGCCTTGGCCTGCTCGAAGCTGAATTTCACTCATTTTTTGTTAATTTCATTTCTCTCGTCGTTCATCGTATTCTCTTAGTAAGAAACGTTAATTGTGAGGATTCTATCATGCACAGAGAATTTTTTTAGTTCAGTGCTTTGATTGTCGATGATATCTTCCGGACTTATTTGATGTTTCATTCAAATATTACCACGGTATCATCACATACTACAAGTTAAGTTCTTGGGATTGTCAAGAAATAAGATCATTTCTCTTGCACTGCAGCAATTTTAATTCTTCACTGTCATTTCAAATTTCTATCCTGCTGACAAAAGCAGAGAAAACGACTTTCTAACGATCTCTTTCAAATAATGGTTATCATTCCCTTTTAAATATAATGTGATGATAAAGTTATTTGGTGCTGAGTTGTTTCAAATGAAAATATTCTAATTCAAAGTCAATAAACGTTATTTGTCTGGTGAACTTCGTTCATACTATGAACTTATAACAGCTATCAGAACTGTTAAGAAGTAAAGCATGAGCTAGCTAACTGACATCGACCCAACTGCTATGCATCATTAGTTGTTGAGAGATTTATTCCACCTTATACAGCCAGCCATTTAGGGTTTTTAACCTGCTAAGTTTGCAAGGTTTGGTGACATAGAGTTTTCAATCAAGAGTACCCCAAATCAGGATATTTCGTACTGAACTTTTAAGAAATAGCAGGGTTTTTTTTTTTGAGCCTTCTGGAACCTGTTCTTGATAAGACATTTCCAACCAAAAAATTTCACTTGCAGAGATTTTCTCCATCCATCAAATGTTTCGTTGATAAATTCACCCATGGCAGGAGTAAACTTCATCACCAATTTGATTCGTATGACGACAGGATAGAAGAAAAGAATGAGACCTCCTTCCATATCCGCATCCATTTGCATTTTTTTGTCTATAGACAAGTTTTGCTTTCATTCTGTATGATTTTAACGCTGTTCGACTACAGTCAAAATGGCTATCGCCAGAATTTTTTGCGGAAATTTCCACTTCCTATTGCAAATTACATTAATTTCCATAGCAAATAAAGATTTCACTGTGGCTGAAGATGTTAAACAAGTAAGATTTTAATTCTTTTGCATTGATAATGTTGCCCTAAAAGACCTAAGATTAATTTTTAATGGTAGACTTTGGATGTACCAGTAAATTCCTACCGAAAATTTCCCGCTTTGTCCCTTACAACACAATCTACGAACCTTCAATTCTTGGCTACTCCCCTGGATTTCGATAGTTCAAACTCTATATTATACATATTTTAATCACATTTCAATCTGAGGTAGTATTTATTACACTTCGTAGATCTTGTTTTTCGTAACTGAATTGAAGTTCAATTTCTCTCTTTGCGATTTTCATTATTATTTTCATAATCAATTTCCATCATTAATTTTTCACTATCAAGTGAGATCATACTGCTTCTAGGATGATTCCAAGGATTTCAAATTTCTGATCTATAAACAATCTTTTTAAACTTTATTTCAAGTCATACTTTTCTTCGTATAATTTAAATGAGAACATAATAGGCAGCTCAGATGTTGCTATGATTCTATAAACTGTGACGTAAGAGTTGAACAGTAATTTGACTTCAGTCCACTGAAAGAAACGAGTAGCTTTCAGGTATCGAAATCGAAAGAATTTCGGTTAATTTCAGTCTGCAAATTAGAATTATAAATTGAAAATCACTGTCGCTAGAATATTTAGGATTCCATTTAAATACTTTTGCGTAAAAGCTTGGGCGTATCAAAATAGGTTTTCGCAGATTAAATCTTACAAGTAAATCTTTAATTTCAATTCTTCCTGTCAAAAATTTTAGATCTAAAAACCTTACGATCATTTAGTCATATCAAAATTAAAGTACCAAAAATATTTTAGGAACTACGAAAGCATTTTGCTTATGATGATCAATACATCAATGTAATAAGTTCACTACTGCTACAAATGAAGGAAATAGCACACAGCCAGGCATACGGAAATCGTGTGTTCAGTCGAGATGTAAGTTCAGATGCATAATGAGTTTTGCCAAGTTTAATTTAAAGTCGATATAAGAGCTAATCATTCCATATCAGTGAAAAATAGTTGTATGATAAGTGACTATGACTAGTATTTAAGTACCGTAATTTTGTTGTAGTTATCGTTTCATTGCAGAGCGCTGTTGACAGTAAGAAGGATGTTTCAATTAGTACTCAGCAACCAAAAACAACCAGTAAATTAACACCGTACTTGTTTGAAGGTTTGTGTTTGGATAGCGGAATTCTTAGCTCAATCTTCAGGGCAATTTAAAAATAAGAAAATTCTAGATTTGTAGCATACTACTTACAGGTGATATATTTCTCTCAACGAAACAAGCAATGACTATATTGGGTTCATTAGCGGATAAAGATAGTGTAAAAAAGAAAGGTAAACACCGCATGGCTCATGATGCTCCGTTGTATTTGTTTAGAGGAGCTTCTCCGAACAAGAAAAAACGTTTCAGTGCTGATCCGGAAGCTGGTTGGACCGAATTTCCCATAAAATATCGATTTGATGAATCGCTTGGTAAGTTCATTTGTCATTAATTCTAAAACTATCAACACAATATCATCCTTCTCCTTAATAATTGAATTGTTTTCTAGACATTCTACAGATCAGCCAGATTCTGAAAGCGTTAGAAATATGGGAAAGCAGTACATGCATTACATTTGAGAACGATCAGAAAGCTGGCGGCGATTATCTTGAATTTTTTAAGGGTGATGGGTACGTCTCACTTCTTGGAATCTGAATATACAGTTGAGCTGCTTCTAAAATGTAAGATTTCGAAGATCATCTTGTGACTTCAGATGCTACAAAAAAGTGTATAATTGATCTGTTCATTTGTGAACTGTCATTAGTTCTGCTATTAGAAAATTCTAATTAGAAGTGAAAGCCAAGCACAAAAGATTATTCCAGATGTTATTCAATGATTGGTCGTTTCGGCGGTAGACAAGGAATATCGATTGGAGAAGGATGCGAAAGGGTAAAATTTCAATTGGATCACTCTTTTCTGCGACACTGAAAAGTGAGATATGAAACAGATAGGATGTCCTTCAAAATGCGCCTCATCATCAATCTCATTGGAAATATAATTGATACAATTTACCGCATTTAGATTGGCACTATAGTGCATGAGGTTGGCCATACACTAGGCCTGTGGCATGAGCAATCCAGGCCTGATGCCGAGAACTATATTACGGTTGTGAAAGATTACATCCTGCCATCTTATATCAGCGAATTTTTGAAACGGGGCGAAGATGAAATCGTAACTTTTGATATACCGTACGATCTCGGCTCTATTATGCATTATGGATCCACAGCATTTAGCGTGGATCAGAGAAGCAAAACCCTTCTGACGAGGTATTTCATTAATTAACAGTGCCTATAAGCTTTTTAGAGTTATTTCAAGACTAAAACTCATTGTAGAGATCCTCTCTATCAGATGACAATCGGACAACGAGATTCGCTATCCTTCTACGACATCAAATTGATCAATGAGGCTTACTGCAAAGGTGACTTCCACTTATACTTCGTTCAAAAATTCTAAATTATACCGAAATTTCGTTCGAATTAAAACCAAGACCACTTCATCCACATAGGACATTGTAAACAGAATAATGACTGCAAAAATGGTGGTTATCTGAATCCAAGCAACTGCAAAAGCTGTTTTTGTCCTACTGGTTTTGGAGGTTCGAAGTGCGAAACCCATGATGTCGCAGCATGTAAGTTTCTTTTCATTTACTAACATACAACTTTTTTCCATTAAGAAAAATGTCACCGATAAAGTAAACAGCTGCTAGAATCTTAATAATAACTTCCAAAAGATTAATTATTGACTGATTTTCGGGCATCAGGACCTCGCTCGTCTCTTTAAGGTTCGAATATTTCACAGTCAATTTTTCTGAAGCCAAACGATTTCTTCTCATTGTTTATCAAGAAATTCAACCAAACTACTTTTATACTTCATTTTGCATACGTCACCAAAGTGCTTTAGCAGAATGCTTCAGCGAACAGCAATTGTGGTGGAACATTGAAAGCTGACGTTGATTGGAAGCAGATCCAGTCTCCAGGATATCCTGATGAGTACCCAACCAATGTCACATGTAGCTGGCTTATCAAGACCAATGAAGGTTGCCGAATTTTTTTCTTTTTTTTTTTCGAGAATTCGAGTAGAATTCACGTTTTAAATTCCGCAACTCGATTTTCATAATTCTTTTCTTCTGTAACTGAGNCGAGAATTCGAGTAGAATCCACGTTTTAAATTCCGCAACTCGATTTTCATAATTCTTTTCTTCTGTAACTGAGACTTCCCGCATTATCATAACCTGTAGAAGAAAGAATCGAAATCACTTTCATCGATGATTTTGGCATATTTTGCACCAGTACTTGTGTTGATTATGTGGAACTGAAAATTGGTGACGATATGGCTAATACCGGCTACAGGTGCTTTATTTAAAACCATTTTTTCTATTTCTCAAAATCTGCTTCTAAGCTTTGAAATAAGGAACACTAGTCTTTTTCATCAATTTGAACTTAGCTCATGCCAGCAAACACATTTGCTATTATAAATATAATCATGTATTTTTCGTACTTCGTAATTAACCCCAAATAATACTAAAGGTGAAATTACAAACGATAGATTACTTACAGCAGCACTTATTTGGAATATATGTTGACTCTGTAGTTGTCCAATGCTTCAGACGCAGCATAATTCCTGTTTCTTTAAATTTTGGTTTTCTATTATACTTCCGCCCTAATTTCGTCTATATAATTAATTAAACAATACGGTATACAAGAAAGAGATAATGCAGTAATGTAACGTAATAATTAATAACTATTACAGTTACGTAATACTATGTAACACGCTACGTTTCATTATGACTTCATGAAAGGACTAGAACATAACACGTTTCATTTATCACTTATATCGACTCTTCGTTTCAGGATATGCTGCTACGACAAACCGGAAAATTCACTAATCTCAGCACAACACCAAGTCGTCATCCTATTCCGAGCAGCAGCGGGAGAAGATATCGGTTTCAAGCTCAAATTTCGAAAAAGTTTGTTTTTCACATTTTCTAATTGAAATTGACGGAGATACTTGAAATTCACAGTCTGTCTCTGTTTTAGCCACCAAGCCAGCTCGAACAACTCCTGTACTACAAAAAGCAACAACTGCAGGTACAACATCTTATCATTGTTCTNACAACACCTTATCATTGTTCTATCATCTGATTAAACTCCCATTTTATGCTAAAAAGAAGAAAAGAAAAAACGAAAAAAAAAAACCATTGAAGCGTCATGCTTTTAACATACTTCTCGTTACAAAAATGAAACAAAATAAAAAGAAAAAATGAAAGCTTTTCTAATATGGGATCAAGCGATTATTGTGACCAGTGAAATATTGGAATTATGCTAATCGTTTTAATCGTGATGTCTTTTAATATTTCTCTCACTGGTTATCCAAAAAGTTCAAATTAACCAGAAATTCTAATTAAATTGGAACTAGTTTTAGTACCACGTACAACGATAGCCGGAAACGATGTCTGGTCTGAATGGGACAGCTGGTCTCAATGCTCTCGGCCTTGTGGTGCCTGTGGCATACAGTCCAGGGTACGAACATGCAAAACAGCCAAGTGCAGGTCAGTTTTTTTTCTTCAGTGATGAACTGAGGTCATATTTCGGTTTACAAGAAAGTAAATTTTAGCGGTAAGAGTCAAGAATTTTCAACTTGCAACCTACAAGCGTGTCCTGTTGATCCCAAATGCGCCAAGATTAAATATAAGGATCGATTGTGCGCCGATGGTTCAACATGTGGCGAGTATGCCTTCTAATTTATGCTAGTAATAGTTTGTAGAGACGCAAAGGCTGAGGATGCTAAGCCCTAATTAGTTGTTGTTTATTGCGCCGTCAAATATCCTATTTCCGTTAACTTAAGACATTTAATTTTGACTCAATTAATTTCCATTACTACCACTAGCATGGTAAAAATTGCACTTAAATTCAATGCAGTTTCTTCTTCTCTTTGGTAACTCTTTTTGGAATTGATCTATCCAGAACTTTATTTCCAGTCTCGGAGATATGTTGTCGAGTTGCAGTCAACCAAATTGCTGTCCACCATTTTATGATGTCAATGGTAGATGTCAAAGTGATCAGCCAGTTTTGAACTCACTTGTATAATAATTCTCTAGTTCATCTTTTTGTGATAAAAGAGGAAAAAGAGCTCTAGTGCCCAGGAAAAGCATCCGTTGTGTTTCAGAAACACTTCGCTGAAAAAGATTGCAATTCCAATTCTCGATCCGCGCATTCTCTTTTCCATTTCAAGCGGCACCGGTGTTTCGGCAACATAACTAAAAATCGTAAACTTTACAGTATGAAGCCAATCACAGTTCCCAGCATGCAATTATGGTTTATAAACTCTTTCTCAGTGCGATGTTTTGGAACATGTAGCTACCATGTGAATTCAGATTATAACTTGGTAATAGTTCACCTACTCATTCCTTGGATAGCTAATTCGAAACCTTCTCAGCAATCTGCTTTAATACTTCAGAGGATAGAATCCTAGTTCTTTAAGTGATTTTAAAACTGCGAACACCACAGGACGCAATAACCAAGATTCTTTACTTCGATATAGACTATAAAAAATTTTGAATTTATCCAATATTTTAAATTCTATATTGGCAAATTTCTTTTACCAAACAAAATATTGATAAATTAGTGACATAAGCAGCAAGAGAAAGATGCATGGCGAAAGAAATGGGATAGCAGAATAATTTGTAAATTTTTATACTATAAAGCAAAATGTCACATTAGAACAGTAATGAAAAAGCTTAAAAATTTTTTTAACGACCGACATTTAAGAATGAGGAACAGATGATACTGGTCGAAAGGTTGACAAATACAATAAAGAATGATGTAACAATTTTAGGAGTAGATGCATCATGTAGTTTTTATTTCGACTCTACTCGAAATCTACTGAAACAACGTCCTGTCAGCTTTTCACAGGTTACCTGAAGGCATGCTTTTTTGCATCTATCCTAGGCTGATGACACTTCAAAATTTTTATTTTCAGAAAACTGTGTTCCTCTTAAAAAAGGAAATAAGCTTTCAAAGCAATAAAGAAGCAGCACTAAAACAACATTGTGAAATGCCGTCTGAAAATCACAAATGATAATTATGTAGATTCACAAAAGACGTTCTTCATTTTTTTCTTCTGTTCAAGAGTATTTCATATAAAGTTGAACTGTACTCGATCAATAAACCCAGAAAATACCAACAATTTTTCGAAAATTCCAAAGCAGTAATTTGCAGTACATCGACAAAATACTTTCGACAAAAGACGCTTGAATTTCGGACCAGTTTTGGACAAAGTTTTGAAAATTTAAGAAATCTTTCTTCAGTTGATTCCTAACAATAGCCGTATTTGATCCTCAAAAAACATTTTAGTTACTGTCCAGTGCAAAACGCACTGCAAAACAGTGATACTGCTGATTATTTCTGGGTAGTCTGAAATAATGTAAGAGATAATGAAGTGAAAAAGAACTGCACTGTTTCAGACGAGATTCGTTACTTAAATTAGGGTGATCACATTTCGAATTTAAATGCGGCACATACATCATCAGTACCACCACTGGATAGCCTCAGCGTGCAACGCTCGACCGAGCAACGCAAACTGATACCCGCTTCGGCCATTTCATCAGCCTGAGAAATGAAAAGGATAATATAAGATGAATATATACGACAGTGCAATGGTTGCAAATATATCAACATAAATTTAGAACTGAAAAAGAATTTTACGATAGTCAAAAAGAAAAATCAACAAATCAAATACACCAATGATAGGGGACTTCCCTGAAATTTAAAAGAACCCAGAAAACCAAAATTTATAAACAGCAATGCTGATAACCACCAGAAGTAGGATTCAATAAAACAGGCACCCGCAATGCCACAAATGACAAAAGCGTATAAAAACATAAACAAAAATAGGAAGGTTGTGAGAGTATTACTTTCAACTTTTTCCCAGTTAGTTTACCAATTTTATCGAAAAAGCCTTTCTGCCTCCCACATATTTATGTGATTAAAAAAAAGGTGTGAACTCACTTTTTCATGACTATATAATGTCAGTTCATCGCTATCATGTGTCGGGAGCACATCCACTTCAAGCTCTGTAAATTCAGAATCACAGAAAATAGTGCATGAAAGGAAAAAGAAAAACTTTGGACAAGATTTTTTTTAATTAGAAAACAAAAGTAGAAATCATCCTCTTCCTTTGCCTTGGTTCACGGTTTAATGTTATTACTAAAGAATCACTACTCCTTAATTTTTGATTTAGCTAACCTGGTTTATTCCACGCAGTTTTACCTGAAATAAGACCGTCAATAAAGTATGTTCGTATTGAATCCTTGCCGCTCAGTATGTAGCGCCTAGAAAAACATAAAGGTCGACTTCATCAGCACTACCATTTTCATAAATATTTGTTAATTAAAGTAAGAAGTCCCATATTCTCATGAGCCTGAACATTAGGCTAGCTTTCACAATAGCAAAAACACAACTGAGCAATTATTCTATCATTTTTTCGTAACTTATATTAGGACTATACAAATACGTCAACTTGAAAGAATGGTAAGAAAGTTTGTTGGAAAATATCAAGTACATTTCTCCAAAAACACAGCCTCGAGAAAAATCATGCAGAGGATTAACAAAATCATTACTGCCATCAAAGTCAACCGAGGATAAATGGCCGGGAAATCTCTAATCACTCTACAATAACACATTAATCATTATAAACCTGGATCGAACGCTTGTGACGAATGCTTTTGCTGCTTCCTCATCTTTCAATATAGGATGAGCACCGTGATGCGGCACAAAAACAATGTCAAAATACAGTGGTTGAGATAGCTTTGGCTTGATTTTTATACCATTAACGACTGGTTTTGTACGTGTTCGAGCAGCACTGGTCATCGGTGGAAGATACATTTCTTCTGCACGCTTTTCTTCGTAGGAATTTTGATTCTGTACATGCAAAATGTTGGGAGATATAAAAGACAGAAGAGAATGAATACTATCAGGCAAATTTTATCTTTGAAGTTTATGATACATTCCTTTTCCCTATAACAACGGAAAAAGCGGGGATATTATTCATCACCGAAACTAAAGAGGAAACATATATTTCCGAATATCCAAACAAGCCAGCATTGTAATACTGCATTTAGACCACGATAGCCTCATTATCATAGCTAGAAGCTGGGAAATATATCATAAACTGCGTAATCATTGAAGAAATTAAGACCTTGAACCATGAAGTGAGAACGAAAATTAAAATATACCGCCAATGCATTGGCATTATCATTTATGTCATGCATGATACTGGTAACTTGTCCATCAAACACATCCTTGACACCTTCCAAATGCTCCGCGAAACCTGCTGTAGCAGTTACCGTTGTTGGTTGGACATTATCAGTTAGCTGTGCCGTCAAGTCCTGAGCATGACATTCTAGCTCAGCTGTTGTTTTCCTTGCATTATCAACCATTTCTGATGCTTCTGCTAACGAATCGATTACCTCATCCAAGGCTGGATCAGGCTAAAAATTGATCAGAAATAAAACATAAGAAAGTTATGTATGATTATGTTTACTTTGTTCTTGTAATTCCCTTTATAAAGGTTGAGGTTAAAAAAACTAAAAAAAAAACCGTCCTTTTTGAGATTTTTATTTCATATTTCGTTTTGATTACAACAAATAGCTGGGTAAACAATATTATGATTACACAAAAAAACTACTTCCACAAACAAAATTAAGCTGTCAATTTTTCGGAGATAATAAACAAACCTGAGCCGTAACAGAGTCACTTGAAACGCTGCTTCGAGCCGAAAATGCTTCGTGCGTGATTCCGGATGTTTGTGACTAGAAAAATGTGTGAATATTAACTTAAAATTTTAATTCACTTAATTTTCGTGAAAGTTTCAATGCAATTTTTTTAACTCGTCTAGAAACGAAGTTGTACTAATTAACAATATCTTCCAAGTATGCGTAAAATAGGAGGGAAAAATCTTCAGTAGAAGATAAAAATAAACTAGAGAATTAGAACCGTTGCCTTTCCCGTTTCATCATGTTTATCATCATGCACTAGCGCTCCGTTTTTCAGCTCATTTAATAATGTCGATTTTGTCGAAGACTTTGAGATTTCAAGTTCATCGTTATCCTCTGACGGCAACTAAAATATAGCTTTTTCTCAAAAAAAAAAAATTAATTAATTAATTAATTAATAAAAAATAAAAAGTGAATAAAAAGATAAAAATGATCCTCTAATTACTATTCAGTTGCAGCTTGAAGTCCTTTATTAGAAATATTAACTGACACTTCAATTTACAGAATGCTTTAAAGTAAGCAAATTTTTAGTTCACAACAAAATATAGGACATAAAACACATTAGCCGGAAATAAGGAACTAGAGATATAACAGAATGGTCACAGAAAATAAGAATTTCCAATTTTGGTCAGACTCTAGAAAAATTATTTACTCTTCTGTTAATTGCTCAAACCTCTTGCATAGAAGGAGCATCATCAACAATCCCGGTTATTAGGCCTGCTGTGAATGGAGATATATCAGTACCAAAAAGATCTGAAAAAAAAAAAAAAAAACAAGCTACCTTTATAAACAACATATCTTAAGCAAGATTTTAAACAAAGGAAGGAAAGTATAAGGCACTCAAGAATGAAGAATTTAAAGTAAAAAACTTATTAAGATAAAGATACCCTGTAAACTATCCTTTTGAAGGAGCTCCTGTTTATGGACTTCAGCTTCCCCATTACGACATTCAGTTCGCTCTTTTGAAGGAGATCCAACAGGAGAAACAAGGGATTCAGTAGTTGCTTCAACGGACGGAGGTGTCATCGGTGTAGAATCAAGCAGTGGTGTATCCTGTGGCGGTAAGGCCGAGTTCAATAAATCGAATCCTTTTTCAGGAGCCTCTTGAATCTAAAAGTTCCTGCTAGTAAAACCAACTGTATATATTGTATATAACTATAGGAGCACAAATTAGCTTTGTAAATTCCGTAACTTTATTACCACCTCTTCAAAATTCTTGTCTTCGTTTGAAAAATCCATGCTAATTCTGCGCACTTTCATCGGTTCCTCAATTCCATCAAGTAAACCATTATCATCCGGAGCCTGTGGAACTATTGGGCTTTTAGGCATAGGTGGACTTTCGCACGGCACGAAAGTATTGCTTTCAGATGACTGTTCGACATGTGATGGATTCGTTGCACGAGAGCTATCCAGAGATGGTAAGCCAGCAGATGTTACCAGACCTTTCAGTACCTTAGTAGACTGTACGTCTGTTGAAGTTGAATTTGCGTCTTCGGCTTTCATCTCAAACCGTAACATTCATTGAATAAAAAGGAATTTAGAAATTCTGCGCCAGTATACTGATTAGAAGAATTTTATTCCTAATTTAAGACCAAATTAATCAAAACAATAAAAATTCCTTTAAGCTACTGCACGACTTACAAAATCTCACACTGTTATATAAATCAGAACTATATTCCTCAGTTCGATTCATCATATAAGAGTAATCAGAAATGGAACAAACATGATGAATAGCTCAAAGTGAACTTACTTTTGCTAACGGAATTCTTACTCCAGCTTTATCGGGTGCATTCGTTTTTCCTATCTCACCTTCTTTTGGCTTAACTTCCAGAAGAGAATTCTTCTTTGCATCATTAACTCCAGATTTTCCTGTTCTACTACCTACTTTAGTTTCTAGAGCATGAGATTTGCCACTGTTTGTAGCATGCGCCTTTGCTGGTTCCACGCCTGCTCTCTTCGCAATTGTGCTAACTCGTGATGGAACAGCTCCTGCTACTGGTTGTCTGAAATTATCTTGTCCGGAACTCCTTAAAAAAAACGATAGTAATCTGTCTAAATAAACGAAAGTGTGGACGGGGAAAACAAACCACACTTTATTTTTTTTTTCTAAAGGGAATAAACTAAAATTCGTAATTAGAGAAAAAAGCTCACCTAACCATCTTTTTCAACGATTCACCAGTCGTCGTTTGCAACGGAGAAGAACGCACCAAACTTGAGGCACTTTTTGCTACAACAATTATAATAATTACTATCACGTTGTACAGCAAAAAACAGAAAAATTTTCTTGACCTTCCTGATGAACAGTTTTTAAATCGCAACACAAAGCATAAAATTTGCTTTGAGAGTTTTTGAACTGTCTCCCTTGAATCACAATGGTTACACTTTTCAACTTCCCCTCGATTTAATGTTCTATGTAGCTATGGTATGAAGCAAAATTTTTCAGTACATTGGAACATATATCACAGTAAGCTGAAATATGATACTGCTTTTTATCGTTTTTCATCGAAAAACAGCCAATATCAGTAATATATTCAATCGCCATTAACGTGGAAATTTTGAAAACGAAAACTGAAACAAATATATACTAGGCGTAGGTTTTCGTATTATTCTGCCGGGACGAGCAGCTGATGTTTTCTCTTTTGTGGCTTGAGTAAATTCTGGATATCGCAAATATTCTTCATTCTTCAACTTTTCTAACGATGCATAAAGTTTCTCCAACGAACAGGAACCTTAAACAGACATAGCTTAAGAACGCTAAGAACGCAAATCTTAAATGTCAGAGAGAGCAACTGTAACTACAAAATTCACTGCGATAAAAGAGAATTTTATCACTTCTTTTTTGAAAAATTTTCCTCCTGAGTTTTTTTTTTTTTTCTCAAAAATTTCCAAATTTACGTTTACGCTTCATTCATAACTGAGCCATTCAGACAGTTAACCGAGGATATTCTATGTTTGAGAAACCCCTCCCTTCCCCTCCCCATATTCAAAATAGTAGAAACAAAGATATATAAGTTATTTCAAAATAGTGAGAAAATAAGAATACCAGTAATAAGAATGCGTGATACGGGTAGTGTATGATCTGATGGATGCCAAACTAAGAGAAGTGCGAGTGATGTTAAAGCAGCAAATTTTTCAATATTTTCGTCGGTTTTCAGAGCATGCACAAGTGAAATTAAATCTTTCGAACCGCGTTCTGGATTTAGTACAATCATCCGCAATGCTCCTTCACCTATTACCTGAAAAACGAGTATTTGCTAAGATATATAAAAAACAAAACACCAACCACTTCGATAAAACTTCAAATTTTATAGGGAACTGAATACAGTGAACATTGGAGAACTTTCTGTAAAATTTTTTTCGCATGAAAATTTGTTTAAAATTTCTTGCACTGACATCTGAAAAATATCGTCTTGTCAGCCTAAAACGTTATGAAAGGGTCAAAAAATTACTTGATGACAGTACTGACCTCATACAAAGTTATTGCCTCCATCTTTGCACTAGCAAAAGCTTCAATCGGTTTTAGGCCTTCTGCACGCAGACCCTCATGCATTGCGCGTAAAACTTTTGAAGCTTCACTATCTCCATTTGCAATGCTCGAAGGCGGTAAATTGCAAATGAGCGATCCAAAATTTGGATGACACTAAAGTTGGGTAAAGTTTTCTCCTTTTTCTTTTTTTCCTTTTATGTAAAAAATTGCTTGTGTCCAAGATCAAGACATATACTTTTGATTTTTCTCATTCCTGCTTACGTTCCGCTTTAGCTGGTTTTCAGTAAAGCTACGATCGATAAGTCACGTCATTTCTAATATAATTTAATTTGAAAGAAAAAGAAAGAAATTAAGTAATTCATACCTCTTCCAAACATTTCCGCATTAAAATTGCTGAGATTCCCTGTAGGCATCTTGGACTTACACGAGTAACTACAGCCGCCGATACTGTAATTGGAAAAAGGATTATTTACTTTGACAGCGAACAAAACTCTTTTCAATCTTATCTTGCTGTAACTCATTGCAGGAGAGGAAATGGAAAAATCGACTGATCCATATTGGCAAATAAAACCGGAATTTAACGCATATAATGCATTTTTTGTAAAAAAAATTGACATGAAAATAAGGAAATAAACGGAAAATAGAGTTAAACAAAAAACAGCACTTTTCAAAATAAATAAATAGGCAATAATTTTAACAATGTAGGGTCATGAAAATAACGGTAGTATTTCACTTCCTTGTCCTCATGTTTTATGAGAAACAAAAAGAGTAGTCGACAAATAATTAGGTCATAGTACATACTTTTGTCGTAATTACGAATCAGATTCCAATATGGGACATCTTTCCGATCGCCACCGTCCAAAAGTATCGAGAAACCATTCACCGAGAAGAAAGCAGCATCTTCATTTCCACCGGAAAATACATACATCAATGGACGACGGGTACGGATACTCCCAACAGAATGTCCTGCCGGTAACAACTGCACCAAATCTGCATCTGTAAATTTACTATGTTACAAAGATTTGCAACAATTTTCAGATTTTTGCAGATATTCTTCTTTTACTTGACTTTTAAAGTTTGATGTTTTTTTCATAGGAAAAACATCTATATTTTTTCTCGAAAAATTTGAAAAAAAAATCTTTATGTCATATTTTAAGTATAATTACTCTATATTAATGGACAAATTTAAAATGACTCGTGACTGAGGATCTCTTGCGACCACTAATCTGAAATAAAAATCAAGCACAAGCCATTCGCAAAACTGTGATAACAGACAAGCCTTGCATACTTTCATCAGTTGGATAATACAGTAAAGTAATTGCTTAAAGTAGATGAACAACTAAATTTTAGGTCTTACTTTAAGATTAAGCAGTAAATACCGATATTGTCTCAAAATTAAACACCTAAATAAATGTAAAGGAAATACTGCAATACAATGTAGAGGCTGATCATTTACCCTGAATCATTTGACTTCTTCACTAATATTAATGACGGACTGTTTTTACTATTAGCGATACTGCACTAACTGTTGCTGTTGGTTCTGCTGCTGTGTCCCGTATTGAAGAAGTGAATTTTGTGAATCTGGAATTATGATTACTGAGAAGAAAAGAAAAGTACGATATTAGATTCGAAGCGTCTAACATAAGTAAGACATTCAGCACTAAAAAAGAGACAGACTGAGTGGATCCCATAGAACATTTATGAAATTACACTTAAATGTCCAATTCTAGTTGGAACACTCCTCAACCTGACCTCCTTCTCCTGACCTTTCTCACCATCGGAACGAACTGTTCGAGCGAGCAATTGATGCCAGTTAAGCCGAAGTGTGAAAAAGTCTGATCCCACAACTTCCCTCATCATCAATACTTAGACGAGAAGAATCATCTGTGAATAGAAAAAAAGGGAGGAAGTGAGAGAGCTTGGAAGTATTCCAGTTAACTGATATAATAAGATTAATTAGGTGGATATGAAATGAGCAATAATGTTTGTCAGTGTTGCAAAGACTATGTCAGGAAAGAATAGAGCAATCCAGGACAATTATCAGTGAAATTATTCCGCAAGAAGAAAACTGATAAACAAATAGAAACTGGAACTGGAAATGCGAAAGAGGAATAGACTGACTTCGGATACATCTCTTCTTCTCATGTCCATTCCTTTTGGTCACATCAAATCATTCATTTTTTACCGACCGTAGCAAAAGTTTCTTTTCATTACGAAAAAAACGAATTGTTGATGGTAATTTACGAATAATTTCATTGAGCGAGACGCTGTCGAAGGAATTTTAGAGCAATTAAGACGTTGGGATGCCAGTTTGTTAATTTCCTAATCTTTATATTCCAGGACTATAAAAGCGACCCATAATTCCATTAATACCGCAGAATTCCGCAATAAAGTTCACTAGTGATAAAGATCAAGATTAGACGAAATAAGCAGGTGCAGGTAACTGACCAGTACTTCTGAAAGAAAGGGTTAATTTCAATGCAAATTTAATTATTTATCGATAGGAATAAATACGTAAGAGAAAACGGAACCTCAACAAAAGCCGAGAAACATGGAATGAGATGTATTCCTCAGCTGATGTACCCTTGCCAAGGTCCTAGTAGGCTGTCCTTTCAATCAGCTGTCTGCAATATTTGACTTCAAATAAAGTTTAATTTGATGTTTGTCTAGTATTCATTACATCTTGTGGCTCAACTAAGAAGTTGACGGGGCACTTTTCAGATGATTGAAAAAGAGACAGGCATGAAAAGGACGAATTACTTTTCTTCCAGCCATTTATGAATTTGATGAAACAGTTTGTTTCGTTTTTAAAGTTTTTTTTTTTTTAAATCAGGAAAATTTCATATCCAGAGTTTACTTCTAGGAATGTTTGCATTCATGAACCTACAACTTCAATATTGCAAAGTATGCAACTTTTTGCAAACTACAAATTGATTTATACTTTCTTAATTCTATTTAATTGAGAATACTAAAAAAACAATAGCAGATATTGCGTATAGACGTTAATAATAATTTGAACTCTTTGCTGTCCATCTTAAAATCTCATTCAAGTTTGCTAAATGAGCTAGACAATCTATGAGTATGCATTCACTCTTTTATCAAAAATCAACATCAAATTATAATCAACGAGTAGAGGTTTGGAAGAGAACAAAGGGATTTTGTTCCATAACATTCCAATCTGGCCAATAAAATTTAATACTGAAAAATGCCATCATTTTGAAAAAACTTTGTAATTTTTTCAAAATAACAGTGAACTGTTTATTTAGCAAAATTTATTGGCTAAAAAAAAAAAATGAGTTAGGAAAGTTTCAGATAGCATACGAACGAAAGGAGCAGTGGAACGAAACACTGAAAAATATTTATTATCTTCAAACGAAACTTAAACATTCCTATGCAATTATTTTTAAACCTAACTAATCAAAATTATAACAAGGAGCTTTTTTCAAGTTTTAACTATCATTTAGTGTCGATATGTTTTGTGATGTCATACATCAAAAGCCAGTATATTGAATGCTTTGAAAAAAACTAAAAAATATCTTGTCTAGGAAATATCTGAAAGTTTACCAATGCTTGGGGATTTAAACTTGAATAGCGCTCATGCAACTTCTCTCATCTACAGTTTCTGCTTTATTCAACCACCAAAATATGACCTTGTCGGAGCAAATACTTTTCTAGCATAATATATTTCAGCATCATCAATTAATTTCGAAAACTTGCGTGTTAATGAATTGAGCAAAAACATTTTAAAATTTAATTTGCATGATCCGATTTGGCAGTAAAAGGGAATTTTTTTAAATTAAAAATATGGAAATAATTCTCGATACTAAATTTCCTTCCAATTTTCAAAGACTGATTTCAAGAATTTCAAACTTTTTAAGAGGAGGAAGAAGTGTTTGTACTGGGTTTCAACAAGAGGAATCTTTTTTTTTGCTTTCATAAGAAACAGAAATGAGCAAGAAATGTTTGTTTTTGAAGGGAGATGCAGACACTTGTCGAGCAAAACCGACACTAACGGAATTCACGAAAAAAGAGGAAGAAGCTGGAGAGGAAGCTCGTCTAGGCAAGGATTTAAAATTAGGCCCACCTTATCCAAATAAAATAATCGACCAAAATGTATTAGGTCAAAAAATTTGGGATAAAAACATGCTGAGCGATTCAGCAGTGATTGGCTTGTACTAGAAAAAGAAATAAATTAATGAGTAATATAAAGCTATTTTCGATTATGAAAAAAACCTATTACAGACCTAATTTTGTTTTCTTTATCATTTCTTTTAACGGAAATAAAGAATTTTCGTTTAATTAGTCGTAGAGATCGTAATTGCTACACAATAAAATTAATTGGATGAATGCAACCGAAACGAATGTAACCGGAACGGTTCTGTAGTACCAATGCTGAAAATGAGAAGTGAGTCATTTTGATTACATTTTATGAATCGAAGAGGAACTCTCGTGGCTCTTCCGGTTGAGTGATGCCTTGTTACCACGTGGCTCTAGGCTGCCATGAAGAAAAATAAGTTTGATGAAGTCGAGGAATGCTTCAAAATAAAATTTAAAGTACTGGAAGTGCATTAGTTAGCAGGTAGCATTACTGAGCAACACAAATAAATACATTCATCCTTTGGCCAATCATTACCGCAACTCCCGATTTGTATGCGTTGCATCCTACTGTAGCAACTGTGGTTCCAGATCATGAAGATGATCACTAGTCTAAGCTAGAAGTTTCAGCTAGCGCTGTAGAGACGGAGATCTACTGGAAATATTTAGTGAAAATTGAAACAAAGAAAGTTTAGTAGAAATGAAGCAAACTCTTCATTCATATTATAACATCCTGATCAGTTGCTATTAGCCACCCTACTGCCCCATCAACAATGATCAGCCAGATCTTAGGTGAGTAATCTAAAGTTAAAACTAGTTATTACTATGACACACAGCATTCCGATCTTTCATTTTCCACTTTTTGACAATGATTCTGTGTGAGTTGCTTTCTGCAACCATCGATTAGTTCGATCGATCAGTGCCTATCTATTCATCTGTCTAACTAGTCCATCTATAAAGCCAGTCCATTCATTAATTGATTTTCCAAAAAATACTGACATCGTCTAGCATTTTCCAGTTTGATAATGAATAATCTCGATTCTGAAGAAACATAAGAAGCAACGAGTCCCCCGTCTCTGTTCTCTCAAGCTTTCTCAATTTCATCCCAATTTACTTTTCTTTTTTTTTGATCACTTTCAGCAGAATTTTACTAATTACTAAATAGATAGATGTAGAAGTTGGCTGATAAAAAAAAAAAAAATGTCAACTTAAGTAAGTAGTGCTGTGTTGAACGCATGCATTCTTGAAACAACTAATGCATTTCTGAACGTTAACTTGTTTAACGTTTTTGAAAATCTTTTTATCTTCTCTCGGGAAGTTATTCAACAGTTGCTCAGCTCTTACTCTTAAAGTCAGGTAATTTATTTAAGTCCTAGAAATTTGATATATTAGGTTTAAGGAGTAGTGGAGGCATCTAAAAGATGACACAGAACTGATTTAAAGATTTTGGCGTATTCTGCAAAGCTTTTATCCTTTAAAAGCCTTATTATTTATTATTCTATAGCTTTTTTAGCAGGCCCATCTTTCTGATGAAACTTAGCTAAGCTTCTTTTCCTTAATGATGCTGTCTTCAAGACACCTTCGAAAGCTAAGTAGTTCGCTTTTCTAACTTACAATCATGCTGAAAAAAATTTGCACCATTTTTCCACATACGTCTATAAATACACAAATGAAAATCAACCCCTTTTTTTGGTGAGAAGTACATATATTTTATTTTTATATTTTGGAAGCGAAAGTAAAGTGAAATAAATATGCTTTCATATTTTCATAACAAATTGATACACACATTTAGAAAGAAAGAAAAAATTGAGGCTTAAACTTAGGACAATAACAAAGAATACAACGCAGAGGGATCACCACCTGTTGTACAGGTAAAGCAAGAGAAATAACTGGTGAGGGTGAGAAAATCCTGTATTCACAGAGATAATTTGTATTGAGAGTTAATGTTGTTTATTTGAGTCCAACAAAGTTTTCATAGATTGAGAAAATATTGCTGTCTTTCTGATTCAGGAATTGATTTTTAAGTTTGAAAATTTGAAGAGTACAACTGATCGAAAATTAAAAATTAGAGTTTCTCTCCTTGCGTTTTTTAGAAAAAAGAAACGAAGAAGAAATAGTTTCAGTTGCTGTTTTTAATGTGTTAACATTTGTGAAACAATAAAAACACAACTTGTGCGTATCAAAAAAAAAGCATTTAAAGGAAGATCATCAATTTGAACTGACTAGATCTATTTTGAGGCCATTTCAACTTCCTTCTCTTATGTTTTATTCAGCCACTGTTACGGAACATTAATATCTCTGTGCCAGAATTAACACACTGATAGTGTAAGTGTGCTGTGTGATCAATAAGTCTGGCTGAGGATTGGTAATCGAAATCGAAAGATTCGTAAAATATTTGCTTTATGCTTTAGTAACAATCAGGATGTCAGAGAATGAATTGGAGAAGGGACGATATTTGATATATATATATAAGAATACTGGCCATAAAGACGATCGAAATTTGAAGGTTAACACATCAAAATGGAACTTATAAAGGCCTAGAAAATGTGAAATAATCACACGACGCCCTAATTCTGTATGTAAATATTTCCCTTCGAAATTCAATCTGGAAAGATATCCAATAACAGTACAGAAAAGAACGATGCAACCAATTTCCTTTGCTGTTATTCACTGGCACTGACAGCGTCATGGTGTAAATTTAAGAAGAGGGAAACTTTTTCTTCCCGTAATTGCCTAAGCTAATTACGGCTACTGAAAAAGGAAACTTCGAAAAGTTATGCTTTTTTTTTTTTTTCAATTCGAGGTCAAGGGTCGTAAGTTGTGAAAGTGAGGAGATTTGCGCACTTTAGCTGTAATCAAAATAGACGAATCTGCCTTACGATGAATGACTTGCTCATCTTTCTTGAAAGAAAGTGAAGATCTAAAGTTCTGTGTAGATAGTCTTCTTTCAAATGAATCTGAAGGGAAAAATCAATCAAGTCTCTTGGCGTCCTACTTTCGAGTTCAACTAGGCGATTAACTCTGAAAACTTGCAGACTATAAGGAGTTCTTTAAAAATCTATTCCACTTCCGATTTATGTCTTTCAGATTACCTTTTGGAAGACAGTTTTTCTTCACATCTTTGCCTCCAATATGGACAACCTATTTCTTAATCAATGGTGAGTAGAAAAATTGATCCTAAAAAGCCGATGAAGAAAAACAGAAACCTCAAATTACCGCTCCGGAAAATAACACTAGAAGACACAGTCACTTGCGGTACTCGACATCTAAATGACTCAAAACTGTTAAGTATAACTAAAACAAGTCCGACAGATATGAGAATCACTGTGAGAGGTGATGGATGTGTTGCCAACGTCACGCGAGAATGATTCATTTTGCTACCGGTTACACTCGGGAATCAATACAGTGCTCAGTCTCTGATAGAACTGGACAGAACCTGACAGTTTAATAATTCCTGCCTTCTCGGTAACGACGATTCGTCCAGACGAAGTGAAATTCTTGAAATTCTTCATCTGTTAATGGGAATTCCAAAAGTCTCCAAGGAAGTGGAGGTGGAAGTGGCATGGTAGCACAACAGCTAGACAAGAATTGTTTCTCGAGAAACTTCGACATATCGAAAAGGAATTTTCGGCCATCGCAATTCGAAATAAGAAAGAATAGGGATGTATACCAACAACAACTGATGGATTGCATCCAGAATTGGATTCAGTACTCATTTATGAAACCAGAATCGAAACAAAACCATACATCGGAGGACTAAAAAAAGGCAAATGAACCGAAAGTCGGACTGAGACTGAAAATCACATTAGAGTGAAGTTTCAGCCATTACCAAACAAGAAGACTTACTTGATAATAAAGCAGAATTACTAGCACAAATAACTGTATGCTTATTTTAAATTATTCATATTACTTCCAAAAAACCGTTAATTAGAAAACGAAAAAAAGAAAAGTGATTTAGACGACGTTTTCTAGTAGCAATGAGGAATGAGTCAGTTAATCAATTGGATAAAAAATGACTCACTCATAAATCCCCAAAGGAATTTCGAAATGCTTTTTTAAATGCCACGGAAGCAGTTCTCGAAGGATATTCTAAATAATCAATTTTAGAGATGAGATAGAAAATTAAAATTGCTTTCCAGTAGCATGGAATCTTTATTTGTAATCAGGTTGCTATCCCCAACTTTCCTCAGTTTTTTTCTTGATATTTATTTTACTAAATCATCCAACTTGTAAATTGATGGCAGGTGCAGGAATTTACCTGTGACTTTACCTGTTTTGGGTTGATATACTGTTGATTTACATTTCTCAATACAATCAAATTTGCTATTGGTAGACTCGGAATTGTTTGTACAGTTATTTGTTACTATATTTAACATTATCAGTGTCAACATCTGTTAAAGTCTAAGCCATTTATTAGATCATATTACAAGTTGTACTTACTTTAAACAGAAAGTTTCATTTCATTAACTTGATAAATCTCATTTGGAAGTAAAAGCAAACGTTGCAGGAGTAGTTAATTTAAACAATAAAAAATAAAAAGCAATGAAAAGTAAAAAAANGCACAGGAGTAGTTAATTTAAACAATAAAAAATAAAAAGCAATGAAAAGTAAAAAAAGCCCTTTAGATTTTCATCAATTTTTTTTAGAATTTAGTTCGGCGAATTTTAAATTTAGTTTTCGTTATTAAAAAAATTTAATTAAAAGAAAAAGAAAATGACAAGTTCACTTCAGACATTTATCATACCACACATTTCATTTTATTCATAATTTGACCAATTAATCGAAAATTCCTTACATAAAAATAAGACTTTTTTGATGGCGTAGTGAACAACTGAATAGTTAATTGTCGGGCCAAGTTAGTGAATTAGTGTCAATATCAAAGCTTAACAAACCTATCTGTAGTAGTTAATCCTTTCCACTAAACTGGCACCAAATAAATGCGTGGTTTCAATAAAGAGAATTTAAATCTGATAAAGACGTTGATTATGTTAATTATTATGGATCACGAATAAAAAGAAGAAAAGAAAGGCCTAGTGTTGAAGGCTAAAAAGATAAAGGGACAGGAGAGAACGCTTCTGACGAGGCTTCAGAAGGAATGGAAGCCTACTGATGACGACCTGATGAAATGAAATGTTGTTTGCTTGCAGTGCATTCGAGATAATATGCCATCTGTCCATTTTTTCTCCTTTTTCGGGAAGAAAGGGCCAATTTTGCCGTGCGATTCTCTCGAGAAGAGAACCCAGCCACTGATTAATTACGCATGTCGACGCAATCAGCCTCAGACCGACAGATGAATTCATGGATTATAGATGGATCAAGTGGGCTGTCGTAGACTAATTTTATTGGCCTCAAAAAATCATTGCTAGCAATTATACCTTCGTGGATGCTTGATGACCAGTTATCCTCAATTAGAGAGTCACCTTCACAGTAGTTGTCGTGACTAGTCCCACTATCTCATTCAGTCATTCAAGCGAACTAATCTCCTTCAATGGAAAAATTCGCAGTTGTCACATAATGTCCTATAAATATGACAAGAAGGTCATCGGCATCATAATGCTGTAGTTATGAGAATTATTAATGAAGTCACTGCATATATTTTCTTTCCTATTTGTAGTTTATTTTGACAATAATAGCGTACAGAATAGATATAGCTAATCTGCAACGATGATGGTGATATTGGTAATGTATTGATAATAAAGGTGATAATAAGAATGATTAATAGATATAGTAATGACTGATAACAAGAACTGAATGTTATCAAAAAATTCATCATACTGCACTTTTTCTCTGAGACTGAAAAAGGCCGAGAGCTTCAGTATACTAGACCATATAAGATAAATCAAAGACAAAGTAGCTAAAAATTCCGTGACTTATATTATTAATGGGATGATTATCGCACAAATGATGATACTGATGACAGTGCAGTTGGTGGTACTGGTGATAACAGTAGGAAAGCTAGTAACAATGACAACTGTAGCGATATAAGTGATTGTACCAATGATTTGTAATATAAACTTAAAATCCAAAAAGTTTTTGGGACTTATCATTAAAAATATATATCACTGAATTATGGAACAAGTGCTGTCACCGTATTTCATGACTTGCAAAACGATTTCAAATTTTTGGTTATAATACATTGAAGACTATATATGGCCTTTAGTAAGACTAAAGACTGAATGAAGATAAACTAGGCTCAAAAGATGACATAAGAAAGACACCAAAAGAAGTGGGCAGATATCGGCTAGCCAGAACGGAAAAGCATCGTGTCAGAAGGCTACCACTATTTTAATTCATGAGTAGTGATTAAGCTCAGTTATGTGTGATGGCGAAATGGCATGCATTTTTCACAAGTCACTCATTTAAAAGACGGTTTGAGCTTCGCTGTTTGATTGTTTTTATTTGTGAGTAATTTGTCTAACTTTTATGAGAAGTTTCAGTCTAATGTACCATCTGAAATTACTCGGAGACTAGTATTTATAGCTATATGAAGTTCCTAATTATATTATTTTCCACAAAACTAAAACCAAAGAGAAAGTAAGTAAACTGATGATGAAATATCTCAGAGAGATTGACAGAACGATTCGAAACAAAATCAAAGAAAATTGCCGGAACAAAAAAAAAGTAATGAATAACGTCATCTTGAAGTTCGCCCAGCTTACTGTGGAAAAAAGTTCGTGAAAACTAATCCCAAACGAAAAAAAAAAAAAAAAAAATGCAGAAATGAAAATTTCTATCCGATCCTTCCAGTCAACTGTTTTCCTTCATTAAATTGAAATTAAATAAAACTCGTTTTTTTTTTTTTTGATTTAAGCTAATTGCAAATTGCAAATTATTCAATGACACACGACCGTTAAGCCTCGAATGGAACATTGAGTGGTATATTTTGGTGAAAAATTCAACATTTGTTAGCTGAAATAGCTCAAAAGTTTCAACGATCGTAAATTATAATATGCATATTTTCTTCTCAATGAACAAAGGAACATCATTTTGGGACTTTTTTGTATTAATTATTATCTAAATTTGTGTCATAAATAACGACTTTATTGTTGTAAAAACATTCAGACTTTCTATTTTAACATAATGAAAAAGAAAGCAACAAAGTGCACTTTTCAAAGGGGTGAAAAGAAAGGAAAGGACTAACCAAGTTCGACCGAATCGATTTGACTCATTTTCCCTTAAAAGAGCCACATATAAAATTTTTCTTTTGTTTTTGAAAGTCGATATTTGCATGTGATTTTTCAAAATATGTTCTTAAGATATACTGAAGTAGAAGGAAGACGAAAAACAGCATGATTTAAAACAGTTATTGTCATATCGACCAAAAACTTCTTCACTATAAACTTTTGCTGGCCTAGGAAATGCATTAGAAAGAAGACTTGAGGTGCGAGCTAGTTTAGTGAGCAATTTTTCAACAGTAGCCAGCTATATAGGTATGTTGCCTCCATCTCGTAATTCATCTTCAGAGACAGAAATTCAGACCCATAAGATCCTGAGGGATGTCAGAAGGAAGTAAAGGGAAAGAATGAAAAAGTTAGTGGGAAGAGGGAAGGTGCAACTAATCGAGAATTTGGTCTCAATGATGATCGGTGTCAATGAAACTGGCGTCACTCACGAACTTCCGTCACTGAGTGTTTGGCAGAGTTCTGAGGAACTTGCAAGTTGCTTACGCTACACATTTTTCTCTAAGTCCCATTGCATAGAATGAAAGTTATTTGGCCAGAGGAATAGACTACAACATATTAATCCAAGTAGTTTTAACTACCGGACGTTAATTTCTTTTTTTTTTCAAAATTCTATTGGAAAATTTGCATTTTCCCAGAGGAGAATTTTTATCGAATAATTATGTACAGGAAACAATTCAAAAAAATACAACCACGTCGCACTGATTGTCGGAGCAGAAAAAGTGTAAATCTCGCAAAATATACTTATTGAATTTTGACAGTAAATTTTTTGCGGCGAAAATCAGCCAAATTATGTGGGAATTGTTACGGCCTTGAAAAGTGTGAAATATTTCTTTTCCTTTTCTTCTATGTTACTGAAGGACACTACACCACAGTTTATTTGTTTCAAGTTATACTTTATTGCAATAAGCATACGTCACTTACTACTCATCAACTGATCTATTCAGGCAAACATGACTATGTAAATTCAAACCTTCACATCAGTTTTATTTATGCTTCTCATTTGTACTATTTCTACTAATTTACTTAGCAATACAAATGAGATTTTAAATTGAATTTATGGCTAAAGAAATGACGAAGATATAACTGATAACATCATATTCTTAAAACAAAACAGTTGTGTGGTCAAAATATTTTCTCCAATACAAGCCAGTTCACTTGAATGGAAAGATATTTATGTGAGCCAAGAAATTAATATTTTGCAAAGAAAGCGAAGATGCTGGACGTGAGGTAAAACAGTGGATGATGAAAAAACACAAATATGACAAGTTCCTGTCCTTGATCAATTAAAATCCTTTCGAAAATTTAGTTACTGTTTAAGATCAATCACAGAATTAGTCTTCTCGGCTGCATCGCTAATTGTATAAACTTGATGATTATTTACCTTAGTCCATGGTGCTGGCGTTGCTTCACCGACAAAAAAGAAGAATCCATTGCATACAATCATTAATCCAATTATTACGTAAAAAATTTTTGACCTAAAATATTTAAAAATTTTAATGAAAAGGCAAAATTAAAACAGCCTGACAACTCTCTTTTCTACTAAACTTCATTTCTAAAAAACAGTTTTGACATTCTGTCAATACTTTCTTCAAATAAAATAAATCAGCAACCAAAAAAAAGAAAGATAAAAGAAGAGGAAAAATTTTATTGCTAAAACTGATAACATCCTATTGCAACTGTGAGGATGCTTCAAAATTAGCACTGCAATATGGCACAGTTGTTGAACTTGCTCTGTCATTGCAGTTAATAGGGAAATGATGCTAATTAGCCAGATAATTGCAATTAACTGTATCATCAATTAGTTAATCTTACCATTCCTCCATGGCGTTATTTGGTGCTAGAAGCGACACAAGTAATGGAATAATTATGACTATCAAACAACTGGGTATTGACAAAACCGACAAGATGAAATGTGTGTGCTGGCGAGCAACCTGAAATTACTATAATAATCAACCAGTCAATCGACTAGTCAATAATAGTCTAGTTATCAGTCAAACAACAGACGAGTCTTATCACTTAGACAATGTTCAAATCACTAATCTGTTAGTCATTTTAATTAGCAGTTTGGCCACAAAACATTTCAATCATTTAGATCAAATGGGCGAATATTTTCATGAACAATTACGCATATAGAATTAATGCTATGGAAAATCGTTATTTTGATATATGACATTTTCAGGTGATGAAAATAACGCAGGCACAGGGCACAATACAAACGAACCTCTAATTTTACCAAAAAAAAAAAAGAAAATTAATGGTCGCTACCAGCTGTGCACTTTTAATTATGCCAACAGAATTTAATCCGCTAAATCCAATTGCTGCTGTGTATATTATTTGACCCAAACTGGCAGCATTTTCAGGTATTAAAGCTAAGAATACGAAAC
>RCAB01000312.1:0-75756 GCA_003640385.1 Setaria digitata
AATAATAAAATAATAATAATAAAACAATAATAATAAAATAATAATAATAAAAGAATGATAAGAATAAATTAATAAAGTTTTCAGGCAATACGAGGTCAATCAAATATTTCTTTAAAACAATGTCTTTAAACTTGTATGTCTGTATAGAAATGGGAGAAGTAACACTTATTTCGCCATCAGTTTTGAATTAATTGAATCTCTTAAGCAAAAATATTTGCTGTATAGGAATAATTTGCCTAAGAGTTTCTTTGACATCACTATATACATTCCAGAAAACAAAAATTCTCTATTACAGAGTTCAAAAGAAAATTTTGTGGAAAATTTAGCAAGCCTCTTATTTACTAAATGATATTCAAAATGCAAGATGATTTCAAGTAATGTTTGAAGTAAAACCTGAAGTTAAATAAATCCCTTTACACTGCTGAATTTCATGGTGTTCTTTTGATTGCAACTATTTAATTGATAATTAATTTTTGTTGTACATCGACATTTTACTTACATTAAAATTTTCCATCCATTTACACTATCTTATTAGTTTCACTCCATATAATGACTTTTCATCAGCTGATCACAAAGTTTGATGCATAGAAATTTACAGCACGGATTTTGAGGTATAATAAACGTTAAACTCAGCTCTGTATAACATGTTGAGGAAATAATGCATTTCCAAAACGCTATTTTAATAATTTTATAAGCGTCTTCTGAAAACATAAGATACTACTATAAAGAAGCTTTCCGTGAAACAAAGAAAATGGGTAAAAACAACGGAATGGCTAAATTTTCAGTAAGACTTGGAGCCTACTTACTAGCGCAGTTTTATTAATATTGTTAATATTATATTGCTAACCACCGATAATGCAAACATTTTTGATTTCCATAAGAAAACGAAAACTTCAAATCAAAGAAAACCGAATTGGAATAATATGAACAAGGTCGTTATTCTGTATATGAGTCTCTGTGAATTTACTGCATTAAGAGATTTGCAGAAGAGGTATAGATAATGAGATGACTGAGCAGTTATTTCTTTAATATTTGAAATATTGTTCAAAATTACACAAAACTTGTTCAAAACAATCTAGGGAAATATGAATTCATAAACGTTACTAGTGGCTATTAGTGAGTTACCAGGTTACTATTGATTATTTTGTTAAGATTAACGACCTAATTTTTAGACTGCATCAAATATAAGATGTAGTAGATACTTAATATATAGTAATATACTTACTTAAATAGAAAAAAAGACATAGGAAAGCAGAAGTAACTAACGGCATCTCTGTTTCTGTTGAAAAAATTTCGTTTTGGAAAGAGTTTAAATTAATTCACATCCTGCACTTTTATTTAGGGACCATCAAAACAAATTTTTTTATAATGTGCATTGTTTGTTTTAGAAAGCCTCAACAGAATTATGTTCTGATCGCTGAAATGCTTTTTCATATTTGTTGCGAATGCTTACAATTTGGCTAGAAAGAGAAGTACAATTTGGCTAGAGAGAGAAAAGAGCAGGCCCAATTCAGATTTAATATTTCTACATAGAATAGACTAATATTTAGGCAACCAACAACTCTTCCACTAAATGTTTGGACGGGAATAGTATAGTTAAGTCACTTCGATGATTGTCAGGTAGATCTTATAGAGGTAACTTTCTAAGACTTTCGTAAATTCTATAAAACAATAAAGATCATGACCAATTTTCAATTTGTCTTACCTGGAAAGAACTAATCTTTTCGTTCTCAACGATAGGAATCGAAGCAGCAGCAGAGACTTTACGACAAGGTGTTGCATCATATTCGATATTATCTATTGCGACGATTCCAGTAGCTATATTTGGTATAATGGCGATCTGTGGAGATGGGAATAATTAACACAAATGACATCACTGCTTGAAAGTTTTCAAATAGCTTTTATGAATATCCTTTGTGGGAGCATTTTAAACAATGTTCTATGAAAACTGAAGTGCAAATTAATTAACTGTGCATTACTTGAAATGCTTCCTGTATTTGCGGTACTGGTAGCAAAACTTTTCTTGGCATAGAACGTGTCCCCAACATGGCAGTACAATTAAATTTTTTGCCAACTGAACTGATCAAACAAACTTCCAGGTTAGCGCCACCTGTAGTTAATTTTGAAATTCAAACTAGAAAGAATTCCTCATATGGCGCCTAGAATGAAAACAATTTTAATATATTTGGATATTGGAAAATGTCATACCAGCTATCCAGTAGAAAAATGATAGTATCGCTGTGTTTTCTTGACAATGAATTTTATGACTTATAAGACGATCTGCTTGTTGTCCTCGAAGTTTAATGAGAGCAAAAGGTTCCGCTTAAATACAAACTTTCCAACATGAAATATTTGTTTAGCTTTCTTTTTTTTTTTTTTTTTTTTTTTTCTAACAAAATCCTATTATAGCTTGACTTTGTAGTAAGCTTGAACTTGCAGAAAAACGAAAAACCTGGTCGTTGAATGGTACCCATAGAAGCTAGCCATAAAAATGGATCTGGCTCTCCCTTAGCTAACAACCAGCGATCTGGTGTGGTACCCTCGGAGAACCATCTACATGGAGCACCGAATGTGCAGTTGTAAGAAGCTGTAGCCGAATCTGTTTCATTTATACTATAAGGCGGTAAGTCAGACGTTGTCACGAACATTCCCAGAGCAACCTTAACGTACCTTTTAAGTAATAATGTTGCATATAATGTTTCTTGAGGAGTGTAAGGTTTGATGATAGCACATCGATAGAAACGCAGCCGATGTGAATTATAAATCATTTATTTAGCAGTTTAGTTTGATATAAGTGAAAGATTTTGCAATATCCGGTTTTCTCAAAAATTAAAATTTCGATTAGCTGCATGTCTTCATTCGTAATGCTGTACTGCACAGTTATTAGTAACAATTTCCGACTCTTCATCAAATGAGCTAGGCGTTTAGCGTCAGCAAGCACTTTTAAAGGACAATTTAGAATAAGATTTCGTTGGAAGTTTTGCTTATAACGGTTATGGGTAATACTGGTGCTTCAAGTGTCACTCTGACTGAACGTACTGACAAATAAATTTGAAATCCAGAAAATAATGCAATACATGATAATGGGAGAAGCAGCAATGATTTTTTGTTTCCTCCGAAATATTACATGAAATAGAAATGGAATTCTGTAGAAGCTTTCTTTCTAATGTTGTAGCGTTCGTCAACAAATGAAACATTAATATGAATTAAACCTAACAGATCAAATGTAATTTACAGTATCTTCTGTCTGATTTCCGCCCAAAGTCTAACAAGTATCAGTGAATCGCGATAATGTTACCAAATGAGTTTTTTTTTTCTTTTTTTTTTTTTTTTTTTTTTTTTTTTACATAAACCAGCAAGATACATATTGATGAAAAATTTTAAAAATATTCTAGTGATTTCATTATTTTTCAGAGCCTTGTGATTACGAAAAAGTACCTGTAAAATTCGACTAAGAAACGTTGGTGAAGTAGCACTTGCTATTCCAGAAATCGAAGCGTTCGACATTTTCTCTACCTAATAATACGGATTTTTTTTTCGAATTCTTTAATATGTAATCAAAACTTGCAAAATCGTCAACATTTCAGACTTTTAAGCATTGAAATTTAAAAATTTCAAGAAAGATTGCGAGGTTAAATTTTTTAAGTATTTGGCACTAAAGAAGAATCCAATGGATTCGTATATTTGTTTATATACTACAGATAGCTGTGTTGATGTTACAGATTAGACAGAAAGAAGGTCAATCCGACAAGATGAAGGAAGGTAGAAGTATGGGTGGGCACTGGCAAGTGTTATCTGCATCAGTTCGTTTGAACTTACCTAGCTGCTGAAAAAAGAAATGAGATGGTTATGGGTAGTGGTTATTGAAATATAATGAATCTATACAGATGATCTTTTGATTAAAATATCAAAAAACTTGAGGAATCGAATCACTAATTTCCTCTTATAGAGGAGGAAGCGAACGAAACTGACCTACGTGTGAATTGGATGTAGCGGTAATAAAAGGTTGAGTAAAAGATTACTGACTAGTTACCAATGATTTTAGATATGTAAACAGTATATTCGTTTGAAAATCGTGATTAGTAAAAAATGAAGCGATGATTTTGTAACCGTACAAATCAACTTTATTGTAATGTAAACAGAAGTTTGCTTTTTATTGGAGAAGGATGACCAAATTAAAAAAAAAAAAACCAAGAATGGTATTTTTCCAGTGTTAAACAATACAAGGAATTCTGAGGATTGTGAACACCAATGACTTTTTCTTTCTCTTTCTAGCATCCGAAGTACAACTTTCCTTTTTCTATCCAAAATTGATTCGTGTACACTATTATTTACACCAGTGCAAATTGTTTCCCATTAAATCCTTGGTCGGACTAGAAGTGATATCGAAAACTATATTAAAATATTGTTTAGCACAGGAAACAACATATTCTATGAAATAATTTAGGTTATATATACATATATGTATATGACTGATTTTGTAGTAGTGATGGGGAGTTTTAAAGATCTCCAATATAAATTGATTACCTGCTTAAATTCATTGAAGATACGCAAGAAACGGACTGCAGGGGACAGGAAAGATCAAGCTGAACAAGAAATTCTATATTTGGTTACATTCCGGCAGGTAGAAACCGAGTGTCTGTTCTCTTATATCAACACGTTTTTCTTGCACTGTTACGTTCCACTTTGAATCTCCAGTAAATACTTATTTAAAATTTAAAATTTTTTTCACCTTCCAAGAAATCATATTCATCTTGTTTATCCGCTAGTGGATGGAAGCGGTTGTTTTTATTAACTATGATTGGTTCTTTTGTTTTTCACATAAATACAAGCACAGTTCCAATTTGAGTGATCTGGAATTTCTGTTACATAGAACGTTTAGTAACATTTAAAAAATAAATTGTACTGAAGTTCAGCTACTGGCTAATTCAGTAATTATTAATCAGCTGAGAGTTTGCCTCATTCGATACATGCTTACTGCTTTCTAGTTTTATTGCATTCTACGTTTTTTTTTTCTTGTTTTATAAAACCCCAAAAGTTTGTTCAGCAACTTCAATATAAGCTCGTGGTTACTGATGTTTGGAATCTTTTGTAGACAGTAATTATTTATTCCTGCCAGTCTTTTGTAACTAGTCCAGATTCCATTAGGAGCTAGAATCAAAATTGTAAAACCCGTTTCTACACATTTAAACATTTTAAAATTCTGAGAGGATAAAAATGACTTGTGAATCATCATTTTTCTTCCTGTGGACTCCGAAATGTTTCCTTGAAAGGGGAAGTGTCAGGAAGGTGCTTTCTTTAAGTTCTAAAAGGTTTAAAATCAACTGATTTCAAAGAATTCTAAATTTTTAACATACGGGAATCAATATTATGAAATATTGCCATAAAGCAGGACGTCCCACACTTCTTTTGCAAATAAGTTTACAAGATTTTTATATTTCGAGGGATCGGCTTCTTTCCTTCATTAAATAGGGATATTTTTAGCAGGTGCGGAATTTTGCAATTCATCTCAGCATCAAATAGCCACTTATGATAAGTTACCGAAGGCGAATGCCCATTCAGTTCGCTACTTGCGGCGAAGTGGCGCAGCGGACGGCGAACTGCGTTGACGTGTGAAACAGGTCCAGTTTGAAAAACTTTCTGTCCAATTGTCCAATTCAGCAGTTTCGTATTTTCGTTTGAATTCGTTAGGGAGCATACGACAATATGTTACTAGCTTGTTGTAAGCTTCCGGAAATATACTCGTTATAATTGACTTTCGTCCGGATTATGATTTATGAGGGTCGCTCTTGAAAATGAATGAAATGAGGAATGAAAAAGTTTCTCTTCATAACTTTATACTATAAGTCTAACTGAAAAAAAACTGCAAATCTCGTGAACTTGCATGAAAGTCTTTAATTAAAGTTTCTGAAAAACAGGTGCTATCTATATTAAAATTCTTGTGCTTCCATTCCAAACTAGTGTGAGTAGCATTCTAAAGTTAACGTAAAAAAAGACGTAAAATATAAAAAATACAAATATATGGTAGAATTGAAGGCGAATGGATGGATACAAGTAGTGAGACGAAAGGTGGAAAAAAAATGAACGACGAAGCTAAGGATGATCGGACACATCTCATCTATCCGCTATCAAATACACCTGAAATATGAAAATCTCGCTAAGTTTTGTGTTAATTAAATTACTATTATTGATAACCGGACAGCATTTCAAAAATCGAAATGCATCTAAATATATATTTTTTATTTATTACATATATATATATATATATATATAAATTTAACAAATTTATTTATTTTATATATATATATATATATATAAAATAAATAAAGCTTAGCTGTATATACATATATATATATTAGTTTGGCTATATATATATATATATATAAAATAAGTAAAAATATATATTTAGATGCATTTCAAAAAAAAAAAATTTAGCTATATATATATATATATATAGCTAAACTCGCTGGCTAAAAGTATTTAACTGCAAGTTAATAGGATACTAACAAGAACGTGAGTGAAATATAAGAGTGCGTGTAAGTTAAGCTTTATCGTATCTAAAGACAATTAACTAGACCAAGAATATAGTTTGAAATAATTTATTTGGATTTAAGAACTGATTTACAGTAAACCAGAAAAGAGAACCATCGTATTACGATCAGCTGAGTATTGTACCGATAATTAACCAAGTAGCAGAGAGCGATGTTAATGTGATATATGGTTCTTTTTACAACTAGAACCATCGCAGTGGTAGTACAGATCGTAGGTGTGTACTACAGAAAAGCAAGCATCATGTCAGCTTTGATTATTTCCGGAAAAGTGAGAAAGCAAAATTACTATCCTACCGGAGGCCTGCCCCAGGAGAAGACATATTATTCAGGATGGAAATTGCAGTTTCTGCTCTTACTACCCTACCCTGCAACTAGCAATACAACCAAAAATCGATCTCCTCCTCGTACCCTGCTGCGGATTTGCTTTCCTTGCACTGGTGTATGGATGGATTGTTCAGATAGACCGACCGATTGATTAGGTGTGCATGCAAGTAGACGAACAGATGGTTGTTTTGGTTTATTTGGTTATTGATTAAATTTGATTATGTTATATAACATTAAATAATTAGAGTAGATAGATAAATGGATAGATAGATCGATAGATAGACAGATAGAACGGATGAATAGATAGGCGGAACGGGTGAATGAGACAGGAAGAACGGATAGATGAATGAAGGAGAGGTGGATGCATGCGCAGATGCATGGAAGGTTGGCAGCACAAATAAAATGGGACCCTCTGTTTCTTGACTCAGTAAATTGATGAGCTTGTTGCCGACCACTGACTGGGACTAGGAAGACCAGGACCAGGAGGCTTCTGCTTCTCAATCAGTCTTCCCTTACGTACTTCCTTCCACCGCCACTGATTCAGAAAATTCCTCTCCTCTCCTATCCACTGTAGAATTCTCAGATACTAACAAGTTTGACACTTCCCAGTGCTTCTTTAAAATAAACAGTCAGCGAATGATAGATGACTAACGTGTTACCTGCCTTCTGCGCCTCGTATTTCTGCACAGGTACTAACATTTTTGCTCCAGTTTATGCAAGCATTCTGCATTTCTCTTGCCGTGAAGATGATTCTGCTTTTTCTTCGAGAATTCCCCTCTTCATTTCAAGTGCTGTACGTCTGTCGAAGTTCTAGTTACCTGCACTTATCGAATTTAAAATGCACTGTTGCGATACCTACTGCAGTGAAAATATCTGACATGCTGTGGCCAACACGTGATCTCTTCTGCATACTTCCCCTGCTAACATTTTCTGTGGAAATTTGTCATTTTATCGGTATTATGAAACAGTCTCTTCAATGGAATACTTTGTCCGACGCGTTAACATTCGCTTCAACTTTTTTGAAGGCACACAGGCACCTTCCGAAAACGCCGAAGATTTATTTTATGTCTGAACTAGGAACTAAATATTTATGGATTTCTCGTGTGAACAAGTAGAGATCTAATGGTTGAGTAGGAAAAAAGTACTGGAGTGAAAGAATATTTTCTCAGGTTTTTTCTTTGACCCTACATTTCAAGAGAAAAAGATGTTGGAGTGAAGTGCACGCTAATATATGCTGCTAGACGTTTGATGTTATTTTTTGGGAATTTATATATCTATTTCTTTCTTTCTGAGGAAAAGGCGAAAAATATTGTTCAGATGTCAAATATCTTTAGGCCTAGTGATATTATCAACATGATTACCAGAAAATTCTTAAATCTACTGTTTAGAAATCCCAGTTAAGCATAACAAGTTTCATCAATAATTAGCAACTAAGCTGCAAACACATTTTCAGAAAATGAATTCAAACTTTACAGTTATGCAATTCAACAGTATAAATAACCAAAATTAAAAGCCATTAGTTAACAACGCCTTATATGCATGCACCCATTATAGAGGTTTCTAAACAGTAGATTTTCAAACGATATGCCATTTAAAAGCCACCTTTATTCGAAAAATCTGATTGCAGCTTTTTCCAATAATTTGGCAAGGAACAATGACATGGGAAATATTTAAGAACGAAAACTGTTGAAATCGATATCTGAGTAAACTACTTAGAGTGCTACTTTGGTCAGTGAAGTTACTTGCAGCAACTGATGACGGTACTTGTGCTTCCCCAGTTTTAATAGAAATCGAGAGACTTTTCATGTTCTAAACGCATCAAGAGATGCTCTCTAGGAATGAAGTGTGTTGTGCTACTGATTTCGTGTCCTTGATGTTTTGAGGATTGTTTATGGCGTCATGCAATTATGTGACTTCGTTCTCCTTTGCGTCAAATGATACCATAGAATATAACCAGAAGATTTTCATATGACTAAGAACGGTTTTTAAGAGGTCCTAGTACAGTAAAATTATGTGCGGTGGATACTGGATAAGTATTTTGTAACATCAAAGGATTTCATTTTTTTTCTTTTTTTTGGACGCAATTATTACCAAATATTTTTTTACATTAGAATTACTTTTCTACAGCACACTCAATGTAAACCCATGCAGGAATGCTTTAAACTTTAATTCAAGTCTGCAGCTAATTTTAATTAGCTTCTTACAACTGTTTATTCTACATCCAAACCCCTTTGATGTTTGAACATAATTATTTCATATTTATAAACTCTTCAAACCCACATAACCCAAGAAATGAGTACTTGTCAGCGAAGTGATGATAGTAAGCGGTACGTTTTTAGTGAAAAAATTTATCCTTGGAAAAGATAAAGTCAAAGTAAAACCAGCTTTTTCTGCACTTTCCTTGATTTTGTTAAACGTGACTATCGTTTTACAATAATGATTTAAGAAGCGCCTGTCCCACTTGTTTATGTATGTATTAATTAATTAGATTGGCCGTCTTCAGTTTTATCAGGATCTGAAGACAGTTAAAATTTTTAGCTCATTACCATCTAGAAATTAAAATGAAAGGATCATTACTGCTGAATACTGACTTTGAAACGCAAATTGTGGAAGATGTCTTTTTCTGATTAGAGTTTGCGAAGAACTTGTCCGCTGTTGACAGTCGTCGTGACTTTCTTTTTTTAATATTTTTCCTTCTCATTTTCACTTGTAAAAAATTCGTTTATTGTGGTAACATTGAATGAGCTATTAGTTTTAGCGAAATTAACATTTTCTGCCTAAAATGTGGTCCTTCAACAACCTTATCTTTTCGAGAATTAAAAATGACAGATTTAAATTGAACTTATCAGCTTGGTACTACTGTCTTTATTTTGTATAATTTTTTTCCATCATCCATGAAATGGATAAAACTGGTCTTTTAAGGTTAGGCGCTTAGCATACAACTTTATTAATATGCTAATTTTAAAACAATACTATTTATTTAATAACTGGTTCCCCGAAATTTATATTCATTAAAAAATTGTTTCTTCGAAGATTTTTTTTTTTTAAGTCTCGAAGCTTCTAATTTCATCGTACAAGCATTTACAAGATTTCTAAAAATAAAGTAAATATTACATTTTGTTTTGTCAAAGTTCCTTCGGACCTAAATTTGATTTGTAGTTTTATGCTTTTGAGTACACAGAAAGTATAATTAAAAACATTTACAAATTAAGGCAAATTCTTGAGAAGTGGGATTAAGCAGTTTAAAATTTTCCTCAACATCCATAATTCTTTATTTCTCAGTAAAAAAATATCGTTCGTATCACTTCAGTTTAGTTACTTTGCCTCAACCATTGTCATGGCAGGCTTATTTTCAGATTCTTTAAGTCATTTTGTGGCATATTTTGGCGAGATGGACAAAGGTGACATGCAGCGAAGTGTGGAAAGCTTGCGACATCAACTAAACATCCAGAGATTACCCGTATCACAATCAGCTAATGAGTTCGTTTTGAATTAGTTTTAAGCCTAATCTTAATTCATGTTTTATCAATCATTCTCCCTGTTGCCCTATGCAGTTGTCCACAAGTAATGTTCAAACTTCTGACTGTCTTAAAATATTGTGGCTTTGGCCAAATTGCAAAATAAGCCAGGAATAATTTTTTTTTTTTTTAAATTTTGACTGGAAATTGTACTATTAAATAGGATCTGCAAGTGCCACACTACTAACCAAGATTTCAGCTGATTGTGTTATGCATTTTTTTTTTTAATTAAACTAAGCAGGTCTATTTCGAATAAGGTATGCATAAATGAACCTTGGGCTTTTAATGACTTAAATACTATAACATTAACTGCTTAAATATTAGCAGAGATATTACTATAACTTTCAAACTAATTTTAGGTATGCAAAAGTCTTAACTTTAACAACTGGTACTGTGGAGAATAACTTGTTCACTTTGCTAAAGTTCCAATTTCCGAAATCCGATATACAAGTTAAATTTTTACATGAATCAACCTAAATATCATGGTGAAGAATTGTACCCAGAATTTGGGATATTCGATTGTGCAGTGATTTTGTTGTGGTTACGAAAATGAGATAACTGAAGTGAATGATTTTAGGATGAAGCGATATATCGAAGGGCAACAGGAGAACGATCCACTAGTTAACCCAGTTGATAAGCGGTGCAATCCTTGGGCTGAAAAGTCGAAATGCCAAATTCTGTAATTTTTTGACAATGATAACCGTTGCAAGTTTGTGACGCCTTAATGCCAAAAATTTTTTGTAGATCTCGCAATTCTTTCTTTGTTCATTTATTTTTGCTATAATTAATTTTTCTATTACATGACAACATGTGGTCAGTACTGGGCATTGATTAGTTCTGTTTGCCTTTTATAATTTTAAACTATCGTTTGCATCCTTTCAAATTATGAAGTCACAGGTGTTATTTTTTAAAATTTATTTAAAGCTGTTATTCATTCTCCTGAATTTGCAAGTCTTAATTGATGTAACAATTTTAAGAGAAAAGACTGAACTTGTTTCTAGCAAATTTGAACTAGAAATATTTTCACATTATCGTGGGGACTCAAAATAATCTATACAAAGAGTGATAAAAAATTCTCCTGATCCAGATAGTCTAAGCAAAACAAATTATCGATATAAAAATATTAACTTCGCTTCAACTAGAAAAACATCTGATTGTTTGAACCGAGTCAACGTTCGGAAGGAAATATACCATTTCTGCACCCAGCAGTTCAACTCTTCCTAAATCGTATAGAACATATATTAGTATAGAGGATCTCTTAAAACAATTTTATACCCCAGACATCATTTTCATGTCAATAAAAAGGATGCGCAAAATCCTTGGATGCTACGAGTGGATGACATTAACTTGAAGATGGGTATGATATCGTGGTCCTTTCGCAAATATTTTTATGCTCCAATTCAAATTTCTTCAAAATTCCCCGAGATGAAAAAAATCTCGGGAATATTCGACAATTTGTGAGCACAGTGGTTCTAGATACAATATATAAGAAGCATGTAACATTAATGTACCGAATCCTCAACTGAACTGGGTCTGAAAAAATTAAATGCACATTTCGTGAAGTATTTTGTGAAACTTTGATGTGTAGCAAAGATTATTTTATCCTTATTCATAAAAGTCATCGTTACATTGACCAAAATACAGTTTTTTTCTTTTTTTTAAAAATTATTATTAAGCATAGTAAACAACTGTATTGATTTAAAATGATCTAATATACATCGTTTTATAAAGTGAGACAGTATCAAAATTTGCAACCCATATAGTACATGAGAGACAAACAGACATTTTAAATGTATCACTACAGTGAACCACCAATCATTAAAAGGAAAGAAAACAACTTGAAATGATAATGAACGGCCGTAACTATTGAGGACCACAGCGGTTATGAAGAGCTTACACTTCAATCCGTAGGAAATGACTTAAGTCAGGAAGAAAGAAAGCATTTTTTGTTTACTTAGATCAAGATGAATCCCTGAAATTTTAAATTTTGAAAAGTGCTCTTCGAAAATGTCATTTCTACCGACTCCCAGCTGGTCTCCATTATTTTATTTTTCCTGAAATAAATTTTAGACTTAATTTTTTGTCAGCTTGGACAGTTAATTAATAATTACAGTAATGACATGCTAAAATAAAGATTCAGTAATTTTCGTTATGACAACATTCTTCACCCTTCAAGCACCCCATTTAATGAAATGTACAGCATAAATCTACAGCTACAATTCAGCAGACTTAAGCTTAGTTACAAATTTCTCAGAAAATCGCAAAAGCTAAATGACATACCGTCCCATTGTGTCAGCTTTGCAATACTGCAAAGAGATTCTAAAGTTAGTTGCCAAACTAAAAAAAAAAAATCGCCAATACGCGTTACAGTTCTAAAAAAAAATTTAATAGATGTGAAAAAATAAATGATCCGCGGTTAAAAAATGTGGAGCTACTGGCGATGGGACACTTGGAATCAGTAAGTTGATGAAGCATGGAAATGAAAATAACCTTGCTTCCAGCAATACTGTGTCACCTGACTCCCCAAATTTTAACTATAGAAATTCAACGCATTAGATCTAAATCAATTTCTCAGCAATAAACACATTTACTCTAATGTGAACAATTCAGCCCAGTCTCAAAACTCAGAGTAACGTACATAAGGATATGAACTGCGATCGTGTCAAGGCGAAAAATTACTTCATCATTTACTCATATCCTAGATCAAATGGGGTAGCTATTTTAGGATGAAAAATTAGTACGCCAGTACTGTGGATCATGATGCGCATCTGTTAAATCATCAAAACGCGGTGGCTGCTGCGACGGAATTGACTGATCGATAGTTGATAAGACAGAAACCGGTAAACTCATGCCTGCTCCGAGACCTGCAACATTTAAATTCCACTGATTAAAAGTTAAAATTTTTCATTGATGCATTTTCAAATTTTACGGTAATATTCCTGAAACAGTTGCGAAATCAAATCAGTTTTACGTAGCTGAGGATGAAGTAATTATGATATAATAAAAAAAACTAATTTTTTTTCTGTGAATTTTTGCCAGTCAGATCTGCATTGAGTGTTTTGAAGAATTAATGTCTCATAATGTCAAGGTAATGTCAAAGGCAGAAGAAGAAACGCATTTACAAAAGAACCAAGCAAATTGAAAAGATTATGTTGCATACTGGTCAGCTGAAATCAAACTGTCAGAACAACTATTTAGTAGTGGACAGATTGGTGTTATTACCAATAGCAAAAGGCATATAAAACCATAGCTATCTAATAATCATTCAGCACTGCAACAGAGTTGCTACTGGTTTAAGCACTAACGTTCTCGAATTAACAACTCCAATCAATATTTATCTCTGAATATAGAAATATGAATATGTAAAATGCCTACCATTTATTCAATTTGGTAAAAAAAAAAAACCAACAAATTTTTTAAAACTATTTTTTGTCAAAGCATAATATGTGGATAGCCATTGTGTCACACAGTGGAAAGAATTCTCAGCGTCTCCTCTCACAAAACGACTCCCATAACCATAAAAGATGATTTATAAGAAACCAAACGGCAGCAAAAATCATTTCCACGTTTCTATCTCAGGTGAAAAAAAGAAATATTTTTCAACCTTTGACAACAGGCTTCACGCAGAACCTTTTTTGTAATTTACTGAAAGAAAGTAAATGTAATAGATGTATATAAGATCATATATATATATATATGAAGGATGTGACTAGAACGTGTTGAAGTTAAAGTAAGACTGCATATTATTTGTGGCTTTAACTATAGGATGGAAGTCGCTTTAACAGGACTTTTTCTGGAAAACATACCCGAAAGACCTAATGATAAGAGCCTTTGTACTATTGCTAGGTAGCATAATTCAAAATGAAGCACGCAATTATCAAAAATATAGTTTTAACAAAAAAAAAAAATAGAAAAAAGCATGCACACTCGGTTACCCTTTTACCCATTAATTTTTACCTCTTGATAAATGACAACTACATTCAACTTCAAAGATTCTTTGCCGACTATTATTTCTAACTGAAAGTTTTAATGCCATCATGTGCTGCCGCACAATTTCCTTTTTTGCTCAGGCGTCCCAGAACTTCAGTTTTTTGGAAATTTCCAAAAATTTAATGATTTTGCTGAAAAGTTAGTGGTATATTTTTCCAGCTATTTTCTCACATAACCATAATGCCTTGCAACAATTATCTTCCGTATTTCCTTTACGTGCTGCCATTTTCTCCTTTATTTATTTCAATGAAATTCTTATTTCGCCTTTATCCGTTCAGAAAAATATAGGTACGTTACTGACATCTAGTTTTCAGTTTTGTTTAGAATAAGAGTAAAAAAAAAACAAAGCGTATTATTTCAGATATAAAGTAAATTTTTTTAAAGTAAATATTTCGAGTCTCTGCTTGTGAGTGCAGTAATCTTACAATCACTTTTCCCTAGAGCAATAACGAACATTAGGACCACAAAAGTGAGTTCATCGGTAGAATGGTAAAATTCTTTTGCAGTTATTTCGCAGCTACAAGATAATTTCCATATGACTTTGTTTCACTTCATGGGAGGTCCATTCTATTTGAAAATTTTTCTTTGATTGATCCAGGGATTTCCCGTACAAAGTCTTCAATACTCAGTTTAGCAACTTGTAACTTCCTAAGATGTTCGGTTTATTTTTACAGATGACAAACCAACAAAAAAAATTAGACTATTTAAATATTAAATATGCAATATACGATAGCATATCTTAGTATATAAATTATTTTAAGACTTCAATGAATTCTACCACTTTCTGGTGAACAACAGTAGAGTAATAGTTGAATTGAAAAAGTATGAATTTCAGAAATCAGATGGATTGTTCCACTAAATTTGATAAATCTCAATTTAAAAGTTTTATTGGATTTATGAAATCAAAACGTTAAAGCATACCACCAACGTTGGAAATTGAAGAATGGTTCATTGTAGAAGCAAATGTCGGCGGTGCACCTGGTTGCACTGTTCGGGCATATGGCTGGAAGACCAAAAATATTAGCTTCTAGTTCGAAGTGAATTGTCGTTTTTTTCCTTTGTTAGGGTAAAAGTTAACTGACCATCTTTTTAAATTTGACTGAATGATTCTCGAAAGCAACTGTAGTGGTCTCAACAGCATTCTTTTTTTTCTTTTTTGTTTTGAATAGTGAAGAAAACTCACATGGAAGGCATCATACGGTGACCTTCCAGCGCCGGAGAACATATGATAGGAACTGAAATCGGACGGATGCTGTGGTGCTCCCATTCCCAATCCAGCGTTTGCAAAACTGAAACTTTAACATAACTTTGCAACGACATTCTTACGAAGGCCTTCATTTCCTTTATAAATTTTAGTCTCTTTCTAAATTCAACGGATATAAATTTGAAATAAAATCATTATCTAAAGTAAAGTCCTATGAATTACCTGTAAGGATCCATCGTAGGTTGCGGTAAAGGATACATCTGTGTACTGGGAGGTGCAAAACTGCTGCTAATGACCGGATTATTAAACCTTGCTGGTGTAGCAGTTGGACTACTACCCAGAGGTGTACCCGTGCTTCCGGGATTTAATAAACTACCTGTAAAATTGTCTAATTATTTTAAAAATTCATTTCTCGCATTTTATGAGGCAAGTTTACTCTAAGTAACTTTATGAATAATAAAATAAAATATATTTCAAGACAATTTCTTCATACAAGTGGTCTTGATCAGAAATTGTCAAGATTAATTATATCAGAAGGGAAAGTGCAAAAGAAAATGGTTGGAGAAATGGTCATAAAAGAGAAATATGAATAATTTATCTATCGTATCTGAGCATATTATGTAATTGACATAAAACTTGAATTCACAGTACACAGAGAGAGCATTCATCTATTGATCCTCCGCCTCTCAACCTTTCTTTTTGCTCAGAAAAAAAATCAGCAATTTTTCAACCAAAGAATACGGTAACTAACCTTGTGTTGAGCCGGAACTACCGGCAGCGCTATTAGCACTAACATTGGAATTAGCAGGTGCCATTGTTGTATCCATACCAGGCGGTCGTTTTTGGTTTCTTAGCTTTTCTTCACGACGCCATTTGGCTCTCCTGTTTGAAAACCATACCTATAATTGCCGTTTCCCACTCTAAAGCCAAAAATAAAAATGTTACTGAGGAATTATTCATAAGCACACAAAGCTGGATCACAATCAACAAGCAGAGTGATCAAATATCATTGTCAGTTAAATCGGAAAGATTAATAGCACTGCTTGAAAATTCGCTTGATAATTAAAATCCTATTAATTTATTAATACACGCAAACTGATTTACTTTTTGCCTGATTTAGAAATTTTGAACACGTTTTGCAGTAACATAATCGGTCTATCTATAAAGATTACTATGGATATGGTAATTGCAGTGGATACTTCAGTACTAAAATGTTGATTTTGCTATAAAAAAAAATGCTAGTAAATTGAAATTCAGATCAAAAATAAAATATATTTTCAAAAATAATATTTTTATGTTAATCTCCTTATATGGCTTGAAAAATTTACTATTTTATGTGCAAATTCATTTCGCAAGCTTAACTTTTAAATGCAAACCATTCTGAAATTTTTTTACATTCCATCTTTAAAAACTACTTGAGGAATATTCTCCATTATGATCCAGTACTTGTTGAATAGAGAAAACGGGTATATTTGCACAGTCATTGTAACATTTCTTAGATTATTTTAGGAGTAATTTTTTGTGTGGAGAATTAACTCCTGACTGAAAGGAAATATAATTGCAATTAATTGCTCCTACGCAAATAATTTGTAAGGATATATTACTGTACAACTGGATATAACTTGTTTGACATTATAAGTGAAATCATCAAACTGCGTAATTGTACTCTTCTTAAAAATCTGAGGTGCTTAACAGATATGGAGAAAACTAATTGTTTTTTTTTTTTTTTTTTTTTTTTTTAGAGAGAAATAAAAAAAAAAAAATCTAGCCAGAAAACATCAAATACATTCCACAATATAACTTTGTTATGAGTTCGTTTCACATAATTCTCTTACTTTGGAAATTGCTTCTTTCGTCAGATGAAAAATTTTACAGGAAAGTTACTAGCTAATGCTGCATGTCTGTGATAATCTCTTCTAATGTTTTTTATGCATATTTTTCAATTTTTCTAGTTTTTTTTTTAATAAACATGTTAAAAAAAATTTTACGAGAAAAGATATGCAAAATTGATAAACTGAACATGAGCATTAAAATCCATAATTTTAAGAATGAAAAACTAAAAATTGTAAAATCTGGGATGTAAATTTTTGATTTATTATAATTCATAATAAGATGATAACTAGTAGGATATGTACAGATAGTCTTATCCAATAAAATATTGAAACACAGGACTTTGGATCCAAGATATCTATCTACCTTTATTTTCTTTTGCTCTAATTTCATTGCTTTTTTCCAGACGAAGCATAGACCTTGCAATAGTTGACTGAATATTTCAATTTTTAATAAATAGAAATCAATCCTTCCCGGCAACTTTGGGACATTTTTGATTTTATCACAATAACATAACCATGGAAACGCAGCAGATGGTGACAGGCATTGTATACGGTAATGGGTAATGAAATGTTGGTACACTACTCACGTATGAGTACCAAACTTTTTCGTTCGAATTTTCAAAATTTATAGATGTTATTTATTCATGAAACTCCTTCATATGAATGGAAAGTTTGATAAACGATGCCGTTTGTGCTTCATTCAAATGATATATCAGCTAACTAAACATGATTGACATATTAATCATTGTTCGTTAAATCTATTTTCATGATCACTAAGACTGACCAGCACCTATCTTATATAGTTTTGTATAGTTGTGTAATTTTACATTTTCTTTTATAAGTTGACATGAGATTGCTTATTCTTTTTCAAGTCTAGAATTTTAATCTTGTCCACCCATGAAGAAAACCTAATATAATAATAAAATTTTCTTCGTCTTCCATAACAGATAAAAATCGACTCTTAGTGAATATCGATATGCTTATACCTGTATGCGTGCTTCAGGTAAGCCGATCTTTGTAGCCAATCTTTCGCGAGCAAAAACGTCAGGATAATGAGTCCTTTCAAATTCTGTAATATAACTGTAGACAAAAAATAAATCAACAGCTGACATTAACGGGACACGGGACTTGAAAATACTTATAAGACCAGGATTTAAAAGAACTGTAAAATGCTCTCTAATGGATCACGAAAATCAGAAGACATAAATAATCTTTTTAGGAAGAGTTTCAGGTAGAAGAGTTGTACTGTTTAAGCTTTTTTTATTTCTAATTGCATTATCACTTTTGGAGCTAATATCAAGTTTATTAGCATATATTTTCAGAAGAAATATAGTGAAAACACAACAAAAAAAAGACCTTTTTCTAAGGCTTCAATTTGTTCTTGACTGAAAGATGTACGATTTCGTTGCAATTTACGTTTCAACCGCATCCTAGCGGCCGCATCTTCATCTGGATCATTTGGTGGCTTCTGATCCTCATCTGCAACAACTCAAATCCTTCAATAACACTTTGGAAGGGATGAATTTATTAATTTGTATAGTGATTTCAAAAAAGTCTCCATTTAAAATAGAAAAATGCATAGGAAGTCCTTGTTATAAATTATAGCACAAGTCAATCTAAATAAATTGCACTCATCCTTCAGTAAACATGACATCTTGTAGATAAATTTTTAAACATGTGGCTTCAGCATCATTTTCACAACCGTTTTTCAAATACCTTTTTTTTTTTAAGGATTTGGATCTTTCGATGGTTTTGTAAATTAAGTCTTCACATATTTATTTTTATTGGTTGAAGATTTTAGATGGCGATTTGCAAATTTGGAGAAAAAGCTGACCAGGATATTATATTTATTGCTTATGAGAATTAATTTTAAAATTTACGTGACCTTAAACCGTTTGTTTTCTTATTCGTACGTAACTAAAAATCTAACAGCGCAGTTTGTCTCTGCTTCAAAATAGTGATTTTCTGAAAATGCTAGAAGATCTGTGATATAAATGTGTTATATGAGAAATAGTAAGTAATGGCAATAAAATAGATATGTATGATGATCAAAAGGAGGACATCATTCCAAAATGTTATTTGATAACAATCGAAACAATTGGTTCTTCTTCGTCGTCGATGAACAAATGAACAGAGACAGAAACAGAAATCACTTCTTAAAGTAATGAAACGATGCTGTCACCAATCCTTCTGTTTTTTGTTTTGTCGCCACCTCCAGCCTCCCTACCTCCCTTATTCCTCCCTTTTTCTCAAATGAACGACTGTGTCATTGGTGCTGTTAATTAATAGCTAAAAGAACGTGATCATCCATCATTACCTGGATTGATCCTAGCTACGGTACAACATAATTGTAAATTGTGAAGCTTTGATACAATGATCAGTATTACATTATTCAAAGAAATTTTAGTTTTCCGTCCTTAAGGTATATTTTATGAAGTGAAGAAGTTTTCATAGCAATAGCACGGATATGGTATTTATAAGTCAGATCAGCGTGTTATTTTCGTTAAGACTGTAAAAACTGTCCATTAATTCATTGTAGCACGTCTTTCAATGATAGTGGATGCATATATTAGATATGACCGTATATGAAAGAGACTCAAGATTCCAACCGTTAAAATGCTCCGTTTAATTCACCTCTTGCTTAAGTTGTCGGTAGTTAGGACTTCTTGGTTCTAACTGGCCCAATGTTTTCCGATTCTCTTGAAGTTTCCTGGAATATTCTGTCATGCTTCGGCACTACCAAGCTTTCGCAACTTCGGCAATGCGATCAAATGTCCACATCAAAATTTGTCACAGTATTATAATTACTAAAGAAAGGTTATTAAAAGGTAGGAAATTGTGATTATTTTAATTCTAAATAGTGTGAGAGCAGTAGAATATCATCTTACTACAAGGGAGACTAAAGAGTTTTTAGTCATTTCTGGAAATTAATTATTGAAAATTTACAGAAAGCAAAAATTTCTGTATTTAATAGGATTTGCAAATTCATTTGGTATTCAGAAATTATAAAACTCACTTTGTATTTCTGAATAATGGCACTTCTAAAATTAACATTTACTAAGAAAAAATTAAAACTCAGTAGAATCACTTGGTAGCCAAACTTTAAAAGTTTGTTAATTATCAGTAATTTACGAATTGAGAACTGCAAGATTTAATATATTTTTCTAAATTCTGAGAAAATTTAGTGGCTAAAATTCAATCATTGAACATGACAGGATGAAAACAACCGGTGGCATCAACTGCTGGTTCTCAAAATTTAGCATTTTTAGAAGGAAAAAACAGAGCAAGAATAAATGGATGCCTACCGATTTTATTTAGTTTTTTGATAGTTGCTTCCATTGAAAGTGCTGAACGGTTATACATAATACGGTTTTAAAACAGTAGCAGTAAGGTGGGAATACACGACAGTCAACTGATGCCAAATGTTCTGTATATTTGCGAATGGACATAAATTAGCGAGCGACAAACAGCGACAAAATTTTGCTGTAAAGATGGATGAGGCTGAAGGACAGGGGTTAAGGGAAAAGTTCAAACTCATTGGAATGGGTAGTACTATATCAGAGCAAATCAGTGATGTTCAGTGGATACCTCTTCCCCTCCTCTCATCTTCCCCCTTCCCGCACTACCAAACTAATTGCCTTCCGACCGACCGAATCGAACCTTGTTGTTGTAATAAACGATCGATGTTTTACTATAATGCTATTCATTGCATCACATTTCACCGTTTTTCTACATCATTACCAGTCGCCCGTTATTTACTTCCACTCATTCTATCTCTGACCCAGTTAGCTGCTTCTCCTTCAAACTCATTTTTTTCACAGGAAGTAGGAACATTCAAAGTTTGATACATTCCTTCTCACAAAGCTACTGACATTTGAAATTTCAAAACTTTTCCTTACCAACCTCACGAAGAAGACATCCAGAGTGTTGCAAACATCCTATGATTATTTTAATCTTTACACTATTTTTTAGGAAATATGACACAAAACTGAATGGAACAAATTCAAGTTAGAAGTTGCTACTAAAGATAGTAACTGTCTCATCACCAGGAAATGTGTCAACTTGATTGATTAGATATGAATGGTTATCGCGGACATGCAATAGAATCCATCGCAACGCATCTCACTGAAAGCCTTCAATCTAAGTCACAAATTTGGACTTACTCTGAATATCTCTTACCTCAATCTCAGATGAATCTAAACTGTCTAATATAGAAATTACATTAAACCACAGTTTTCGCTTTCTTCACAATTGGGATCTAAAAATTAAAAAACTAGGGAGATAACTCGTGAAATGATGAAGTTAAAAATCAAGTCATTTTTGTTTCGAGGAGCAATACTTCTTGTGTTTTAATTATTGTCCGCCTAACCAGTTTCCTTATCTTCAGTGATTTATTTAAAGTTTAACAAATCCGTTGGCAATATCAATAATTAAAGATAACCTGCTGTTTGTGTAAATTTTGCCTTGACTTTTGACAAAATCTCAGTGTTCCAACCGATTCAAATTCTTATAAAGAGCCTTCAGAATACTCATTCAAAAATATTTCCAGTCTAAATCAACAGTTTAATTCAGACCAAGGAAGTAGCAAGGACGAAAGACTCTTGCTACTTCTGGCTTTCATTTGAGATACGGCAAGGCCCAAATTAACTTTTCGAATTTTCCTGATAAAAAATATTTAGCAATGGATAAATCATCAAAAAATAGTTGAAAGTTGATCAGACAGTAAATCGTAACATTTTGGAATTAATAAGCAACGTTTGCATGAACAACCGAGATTACTACATAGAAAATGAAACACTTTACCAATAATATCTAATGATTTAATATTGCTATGATTATTTACTTCATTTATTATAAGTTATGCAGATCTAGTTTTCGGTGGTCGAACTAAGAAAATGATTATTTAAATTATAGCATGACAAAAATTAGTGAGACAAAAAAAATGACAACAAAGAGACTTTGTTTTGTTCATAATTCCAATTTATATTTTAATCTGTTTTTCATGAATGCTACATAAAAATTTTCCTTTAAGTTAAATGTCTTACAAAAACTAAATTTGGTTCTGAAAGCAGTTTCTCTTTTGCCTTACAGTATATAGTAGATATTCACAGACAGAAAAGACAATGATTATGTCATTCAGGCATTATAGGAATTAGAAAAAAAATTATCTTTATCTTTTATGTTTATCCCGAAAGCAACTTATGTTCCAGCGATCAGCAACGACCAATAAAAAAAAAATTACATGTTGATCTGTGTGCTTAAAAATTGGGATTCTCATATCCAAATAATACTAACATTGATATTTTTGATAAACGATAATACAAAAAAAAAACGAAACAGTTTGTGTAAGATCTGAATATTGCTTTAAAATATTAATCGATAATAGAATTTGGTTCAAAAGAAATAATATTAATAATGTCACTACTGGATGATTTTAATTTTAATGCTTAAAAAGTGATGCTTAAAAAGTACTATCAGTAACCACTGTTGTTGCGATACCAGTATTAGCAATAGTAATGACAATAAGAATATTGGTGAATTTAGATGATCGCAGATTTTGTTATTCCAATAATTCAGTAAAGTTATCCTGCACATAAGCACTGACATTAAAAATAACTCTGTCTCAAGTGTTTCCTACTGATATTGCTTATTCTCTACCTATTTTCAATTCTGAAAATAAATTTAAATTTGCCAAGTAAAAAAGTTAGTGTTGCTTAACTCTCATAGTCTCGTAGAATAATTAAGTCAATATCAATTTTAAATGTTTCTTATGTTATTGCAATATAACCTTAATTTAATAAAAAACCCTAAGAAATTTGGTGATATTAGATTCAGAGAATTATAAAGCTTTAGAAACAATATCCTTCAAGTCAAATCCAGTGCGTTTCAGCTTAGATTTTATTTTAGGAATAATAAAGTGGCATGAAAAAGAAAGAACTCAAATTTAAATGAAGAATTAAGACTAGAGATTGGAGTTAATTAAAGTCGTTATTAAGCAAGTATTAATAATGTAGGGTGGTGGAGGAAGAAGGAAACTCACTCTGCATTTGTAACTGATAGGTGAAAATGGCAGCTGAATACTGTTTGGGAGCCAGACCCAGATACTGAGTAAATGGTGATGAGGCCGTTAATAGGCGAACGGAGTCCAGGCTTGCCTGTTGTAGAAGCAGTGTAGGTTCCAGGAATGTTTGATGGGAGCGGTTGTATCGGGAGGAGCAAAACAGGTAAATGGAATAGAAGGGAAATATCACAATGAATTACTGAAAGTGCCTCTTGAAAATATCATCTGACTTCGCTCTTCCAAAAAAAAAAAAAAAAAGACGAAAGGCACGGAAAAGGAGAGAGAGAGAACGCATGGGACGTGTAAAGCAACCAAAAATAATTTCCGGCTACAGGTATCGGGGCCTTTGCGGGGATACGGTAGCTTGCCAGTATACACTTCCCCGGTCGATGGATACGATACGAGCTTCGCTCTCATACAAACAATGATGGATTGCTTTGGTGAGAGAAAGTGACTGACTGAATGACTGACTTACTGATTGAATAACCGACTAACTGATTGACTAGTAGACTCCCTGACTGCACTGCCGATTGTGATCGAGTTCTTTCGCTCCTTTTATTCTGCAACGGCAATACTGAAGTTACTGCGACGCAATAACTTTAGTATTGTGGTATGAGCACCAGCAATTTCCTAGATCTCGAAACTTGACTTACTTGTACAGTAACATTGCCTCAAGGGACTTCTGACGCGCAATGGAAATGGGGATTGGCAAGTCAGACAGAGTTGTACGTAAGACTGGGTCTATAATTGAAAAGGTATATACAAAAGCTAATAATTTTGTTGTGACTTCACCGCAATGTGACGGTTCCTTCGACACACTCTTAAATTTGACACAGTTACAGCAGGAAGAGCAGTGATATCTTGATCATTCCCTATCTTCCTTTACAAATTCTAAATCTTTCTACCTCACCTATCACTGATCAAGCAAAATTCCTGAACCTTACGCTTCTCAAATCGTTGCTTATATTATTCAGTATTTTTTAAAAGTTTTTCCCACTCAAAACTATTACTAATCGTGTACCACTTTTCTCTGCCAATAAATGCTAAGATCTCAAGCTACTGACATATTTCAGTATTCAATAAAAGCTCTCATTAGAAAAAAACAAAGAAAAGGCAACATAACAAAACGAATAGTTGACAGTCGTTTGTATTGCATTTAGATTCAGACTTTTTAGGCTCAATTTTTGGAGGAAATGGGCCTTACAACTGGTAATGATAGATCACACTATTGAGGTAACCGTTCATGACATTGTATTATTAGGCCTTTTTGCTTACTTATATTGACATTCTCGGTATTTAATTGTTAAGATTCAATCTCCTTTGTACTACTCCCAAATTTTTGTACATCAGAGTAAGAAACACTAAGTGGACGGACATCCGGCCGAACTTTCGAAGAGTCACTTAGTGCCGTTACTTTAAAGGAACATTTTGCTACAATAGATTGATTCCACGTCTGGTTTTAATGTGTACATGCGTGTGTGTGTATGCGTGCGTGTGTGTCTGTGTGTGTATCTGGTGTGGGTGAATACACACACATGCATCCATTTTAACCCAATCTTTCCTCATCCTCTTCCTACTCTTCTCCCCATTTCCACACACCTACTAATAAAAATTGTTTAATGGGCGCGTCCCTCTTCCATTTTAGCATCACAGCAAATTTCTTTAAAAACAATTAAATCAAACTTCAAGTTTATGACTCTATTAATTTCTTACGTTTCGTGAACTTCCAAGCTTGAAATGACATCAATAATTACACCACCTGAGTGAACATCAATACGATTAGGTTTTCCTTATAACTAGAGTATGATGCTGTTAACTGAATTTCATCACTGCAAGATCTTTTTCTCTTGGCCTACCTGATAGCGATGTCATGATTGATCCACCTTACAGTGGCAGTTGGTAGAATATCGGTACATAACACATTCATACACCCTCTGTAAAACTGCTTGAAAAAATCCGATTTTGAAAGAGAACAAGACTTTGAAAATTCTTGCAAGAAGTGTTTCTGATCGCGGAAATATTCTTCAAACTTGACTCCAGAATGTATCGCCCAAGTGCCGTTCATTTAAAATTGTATTCACAAAACTGATTTTCCATCTCATTTCGAGCTATGTACAAATGAAACGTCTATTAGCATAACTTATGCAAGTAAATTGAAATAGCGCTCGCAGTTGTAACAAGTTGAACATGTCAACAAAAAAAAGTGGCCCTCGCTGATCATCCGATTTACACTTTTTCTCATTGTCCTTTAGTTTCTTCTTCTTACTCTTACCCAAACTATATGAACCGTAAAAGTTGTGGAATTCTTTGTTAATGCTTCAGCTTGAAATAATTTGTAAGAACTACACCGTTCATACTCTTTTTTACTTAAGTTGATTCATAATGCACATGCAGCTTGAATTCACAGTTTTCCCTGATTTTCAACATTTTTGTCAAGCACAGGCCACCAACCCTTACAATGCAAAACAGAAAGTACTTCTAGAGAAAAAAAAGATTACTTTCCTGTTTGAATAAATGGACACTTAAACAGGAAAGTTAGAAGGGAGGCTTCTGAAAATGCAAGTGCGCATTTTATGCTGCCTAAATTCAAGGAATATTGGAGCAGAAAGGGAAACAAGTTTCCATCATCTGATGTCACAACAATGATTCACACTCACATCCATACTTGCACACACACACATAAACATGCATTCCCTTATGAATGCGTGTGCACGACCCACTAAACATCAACCACTTAACGTCTCATCGGCTCTTGTCACCGAAAGAAGTGGCTGACGAAAGCATCAGCGTTTGGTCTATGCTACCGCTACTTATTACTATTTTGTTAAGAATTTATGTCTCAGCATACAGTGGTTTTGGATAGCTGGAATTGCAAGTGTCAGCAAGTGCGATTATAATGTTTCAAAAAGAAATCTCTGCATTCTGCGTAAACGTGACCATGCGATATTTGAAATAAGAAGCAAGAATACCTGGGATTATTTTGTAAAACTGTATGAAATAAGAACTAAGGGAAAAGCTCTTTGGATAAAATATGGTTCCATAAAATTACCTGAGATAGAATTTGGACATTAGTAGTAGCACTCGAACCACGAAAATATCTGCATTGCAGTGCTTTTAGCTTCTACTGCATTACATCTCTTCTGCACAGTACTAGCTACTTGAGAAAATTGTAAACGACATGATGTAAGAAAGGAATGCTTTGCACAGTTTTTACGATAACTTGCGCAGGCGAACCATTACCATATGTAGTGATGCAGACCACTACCATTTGCATTGTCCAGCGCATTCTTATCTGATGCCAAATCATTGTATGTGGGATTTGATGGAGCTGTCAACCAGGAGGTCCTAGTAAGGTCACTTGATAGAACCTACCATCATCAACATTTGTTTTATGTTTGCTGATTCTAAATGCCACCATTGACTTAGAAAAAAACAAAACAAAGAGCCTGAAATAACAGAGATTCGCTCGGCCATCTTATGCTCTTCTCTTGTTGGTGATTTCTGAGTGAACCGAATTTAAAGACCTCATGTGGTCAATATGATATTCTAATTACAAAGTGAGTGTCGCAGTATGGCTGTCAAACATTTTAGAAGTCTGTATAAAATATTAGGCCTTGAAATTACTTTCACGATTATGCTAGACTACTGAAGGTGACTTAACATAAATTCATATTCTTTTCAGATAGATATTTTAGAATTTAGAACAAGTTTGAAAATATTGATAATTAGAAGAAATTTATATTAAATCGAATCTTTCTAGACTTGTTTTATTTAAATAAGCGTATATGAAAAAAATGGACGTAGAAAAGGCATGGTCTAGATTTGAATTTAACTAAAANGTATTGAGATAAGCGTGTATGAAAAAAATGGACGTAGAAAAGGCATGGTCTAGATTTGAATTTAACTAAAAAATTTTTAAACTATGCTAAATTGTAATATAAAAAGTGATGAGATTTGCAATATTTTTTGATTTCCAAATCGATAAAAGCTCTTTCTTTCAAATTCTTGAACTGTTTTATATTGAAATTCTTCTTCGGCTTCTGTGGTAGAAGTATATTTTAACCGATGAAATTTCGAGGATAAATATTGGTTACAAAATGCATTTTGACAAAAGCTTTGAAAATCTTTCGGCAAATTTATAAATTTAAACTGACAGCAAAACACCAGCATGTCATCAACTGTCTACATCAAAAGATCGTACTATGCCTCCTCATCCTGCTAACTGTTACTTTTGTGGTTTATTTGCGGCGTCTCTGCTATCATAAGAATGCCACAGTCACAGAAAAAGGTAAGGGAAAAGTACTGTGAGCAAGTATTACTCGATAAAACGAACTTTTTTAAAATCATATGCTGCTACCTATATTAGAATCAGAACTGCACGAAACTAGCTTTAATTGTACAAGAAAGCCTCGCAAATTTATGCAGAACTTTTTCAGTTGCATTTAGTTTCTAAAAATTCTAATTCTAGTCAGGACATATTGAATTGTTTGATGAAATAGATGGTGCACTGAAGCAAATGAACAATTGTCTCCTAATGTAATTTTCCACTTTAACAGAGCTACTGATGTGCGTATATTCAGTAGCAAGCAAAAGTTTGGAGAACCGCTGAACTTTTCAATATTTTTCAGTCCCGTTAAACATGCTAATCGCAGATTTATAATTATATTAAACAATAACAATGCTTCAAACTTTCTCCTCTTCGTACATCTCAAACACGGTTTTCGCTTTTAAATTTTGCACACTGTTGTTCTATTGTTGTGAAGAAAATAAAGAGGAAAACAGGAAGAAAAAAGCTGGAAATACATAATGGTTTATAGATATGCAAGATAAAACTTGGTGTTTCGGACTATATATTTTATAGTTCAGTGATTTTTGATACTGATGAACATTTACTCACTTTTCTCTGCATTTTTCTACACTTATTTGTTCGAGCTGATTTGATCATTTTTTGGAAAATTTTTCTTTAGAAAGATCTAGGGATTGGCTTCGTTCAAGACAATTTGGCTACATGGGTATATATATTAAAAAAAATATCTGTTAACGATTATCTTGGACAAAAAGTTTTGCCTCTTTCAAAAGTGGTGGAATGCCACTTTTGTCCGCTTTTTCTTTTCTGCTGACTGAACTCAAAAAAAGCAGTAAAGTTTAATTGTTAGAATGGACATTAATTAGGGATGACATGTGTCAGAAGTTGTCGGGTAGCACCGATACAACAGATACACACAAACTCCGTACACACAGCACACATGCATGTCTACATATTCTAAAATAAAATTGTTTCCACTTCACTGATGCAACCAAATTTCCTGCATCAAGAGAAAATTCATCGGCTACATGGTGAAACGGAAAGTAAAAAGCTGAGAGATAGGAGCACTGAAATCCACAAGCCTAGTAAGCCAAGTAAAAAAGCATTGCTCCAGAAAAACTTACCAGAATCTTTCTTATCGATATGATTAGCCTGTGTCAATGGCGGTAGCTGTGCCAAACCCACAGCACCAGGCATACCCATAGGCCACTGATTGTACCACTGGGTAGAAGAGTATCGCAGCGCTCGATCGTAAAAGTCATTTTGCATTGCTTGCTGTTCTTTCTTTGCAGCTAGATTTCGTAGTACTCTATTAATTGACGATACCTGTAAAGTAGAAATTATTTTTGACCTCCTAAGAATGAAATGAATAACAGGAAAGATAGTCCTGAATTCTCACTTCTGGGGTTGAAAAATTTGCCGTTTCGAACTGGTTTAAATAGACTCTGAACATTATTATTCAGAGATAATGTTTGAGAAATTTACACATCATTTAAAAAAAGCTAAAGCTTAGTTATCAGAAGAGAAATGGTAAAGTTTTAACCAACAACTAAATTTATCACAGAATCATATAATGACTAATATCTTTTTATGATATGGCATAAAGGTGACATTATCACGATATGAAATCACAGTTAAAACACTTTTCATCAGCTAGAAAGGGACTCAAAATGTACTACTGCTCATGCTAAGCTTATCTCATGTTAATCAGTGAAAGATGAAGTGAAATATGTGTGTCACATCCTCACCATCGAGGTCACCACTTTTGAAACAACCACCTAGCTCTGTCTTTTTTTTTCTCCAACTACTCATTTCCGACTGAACCCATAGTAACTGCAATAAAAATTCATTTTATGACTGATCGCGCGTTGGAGTGGTTACTGCACCGCACAATCCTCTTGTTCAACTTCAACATGATCAAGGAACAGTAGAAGCAAGACGACCTAACAAGATAAAAGGTGCAAGATCTTATGCTACCAGCACAATAGCCGTTCTATCTGGAAACTACGAGTTTCAAAATAATCATTTAGCAGTTATGGTGGCTATTTGCTTTTTCTCTTTATCCAGGTATAAATTTTTTGCGTCTAAAAAAGTCCCTTATGCATCTTAACTTTTCTTTCACCCCAGCCAACCTAAAAGTAAGATAAAATTAAACAAACTCTCAATTTGTAATTATTAATTAAAAAGGCTAAGAATTTTATCGGAAAAAATTCCAGAAGTTGGAAATTTCAATGCAAAATTGAAAAGTTTTTGTCTTCCAACTTACCGAACTTCAATATTTCTTTGAAAATTTTTCAGTTTCTCTATATCGATATAATTTGTTGTAACAGTAATGAGTTTCTATTGTAATTTTATACTTTCTTGCACTTTTTCTCCTTATTTTGCTATTTTGTCTCAATTTGATAAGGAGATTTCTTTTTTTTTAAGAATACAGGTTGTGGAAATAAGACAAGAAGCAAAGAAAAAATAAAAAAAAGGGAAAAGTGGAAGAAAGAAAAAAGGAAAGCAGGAAACAAACTTGGGTTATTTTGAATTTCAAATTTAGAGAATCAACAAAAAAGTTACAAGTGGACTATTTTTGTATATGTATAACAATCTCAGAAGCCAATTTTCATTTTATGTAGGTTCAGGAGAAAAAGATTTCCAAGTTCATTTTAATTTCCATAAAAAAGGAAGGGTAAGCTCATTTCAGCATTGTATTTGTTTATTGCGAATTCAAAAATTTGTTGTTAATGACCTTTAGTTTTCTTGCTAAGAAAGTAATACACTCAAAAAGTGAAAAGTATGAAAGGCGGATGGTGGAGACGACAACAGTATGACAACAGTATTACTTAGAAGATGCTACATTGAGAGGTTACCGGAAAAATCCCTTCAGCACTGATATATGCCATTAGTTATATCAGAAAGTCTTCTAGGTACTGTCATTATTTTTTATTAATTTTGCCAATTCACAATGAAAGTGTCCTCCTGATTTCAATCCCTTGTTAATTCTTTGTATACCCACAAATTTCATTTTTCTTTTATCAAAATCTTTCTACGTCAGTGGCAAGATGAATAATTGATAATGAAAACTGAGAAAATTAAACGTAATCACTTTATAGTTTCATTTCACTGGCTTTTTTTTTTTTGATATGTCTTATCTGGAACAAATTTTTCGTAGAAGAATCAAGTAAGGAAGTTTCGGATAAACCAATGATAACTAAATTTCGAATACTTCGTGACTGAAATCATTAATGCCTTAGGAACAGTCTCGTAATCACAAAGACTTTAAATTCTTTAAAAGTTTTTATTTTAGCTCACTCTCGAAGTACATTATTTTGCTCCTATTCGGTTAGTTTAAAAGGATGTCAGCACCTAGAAGACCGAAAATAGAAACGTCTATGAAACATTAAAGCAAATAACACAAAATGAACATTCGAAATCATGTTGACGTCGGTACAACTAATTTTCCTCTCAGCAATTAATTATTCAATCTTAGATTTATTAACTAATTAATGGTGTTTTGTTCGTTAAATATCAGTATAAAGCAATTCAATATCCTTCAGCATAGTATATCATTCTTGACCGATTCCTGACCATTACAGCTTCAACTATTACCTTTTAGTTATAGCCTTCTATTAAAATATGGTTAATAGGTGTAAATAGATGCTGAAAGTTTTACATATTAGCTTGTAAAATGAATATTTTATATTGCAACTTCAACGCTTGAATAGAATTCAGCTTTCACACACAGCAGATTACCATCTAGTTCTAAAATTAGTTCGTTGCTTATTTTTTTAATGATTGGATGAACTAGTACTAAAAGAAATTCATAAAAAATATTCTTAAAAAAATAAAAACAAAAACACTTAACTGCTTGTTTTTCCTCCATTTTCCACTTTATTAATTAATATGGTTGCTACTAAAAACTTTTAGAATGAAATACTAGAATGCAATTGTCGTATACAGAGATTTCAGAGCACAGTTACAAATTTTTGCCACGAAAGCTGTAGGACTGAATCCGAACTTCGCAAACTTTGAAAGAAGTTCAGAGGTAAAACTCATCAGATACAAACATTTGTAAAACAATGACCCAAAATTTACACTGCCTTACTTTAAGTAAAATGATTAAATCAATTACTTTTTTGAAATTCTGGTAAAAGTAAGTACTTGACAAGACCTTGCAGTAAAAATTAAAGTATTCTCTGCACAAAAAATTAAGCCTCACAATCTGAAAAAAAGGATCGTCTCGGATGAAACTTAAGATTAATAATTTCGATTTGAAAAGGTGTTTATTTTAAAATTAAAAAACTTACGCTAGGTATCGTATCCGGCGAGCACACCTTTTCATGTAATAATTTATCCCGTATTTCCCAAGCAAAAATGGATGGCTGTTCACGTTTGTAACTTTCAATTTTATCACACACGCTAACTGTCGCAACACGAGGTTTCGAACCACCAATTGCTCGTGGTCGGATTGTACCTGACTCATAATATCGACACAGAATTTTCGATACACAGCTAAAAAATATTTCTAATTTAATTTGCTTTCAGCTGAAGCTGTTAAGCCAAGATCAGTTAGCTTTCAAATAACTTGTTATCATTATTACTGAAGCAACGATAATGATCCTTCTGGGCATTTACCCACGGAAACCTAGCTACGACTTCTGTCCCGTTCAAACCTCCGTCGAGAGCGGTTTCTACCAAGAATCTCCACCTCGAATAATAAAGACTGGTTTCTGAAACCGTTTAAAAGTGAAGTTAAAATAAGCCTCGTTTACTGATTTTGAGAAAAGCTAACGAAAGTAAAAAACTAGACTTTCAGTTCTATTAGTTATTACTAGAGTTTGGCTTCAGTAGTAAAACGTTCCTTTACAATCCTCCTGCCGACCGTTCAATGTAACGCAGTATGTTTTTTGCCCCATCAATTGCTACTGTGTGCTGAACGCTTCTATACATGGAATTCCTTCATAAGAGTTAAGATTAACAGTCTAAAAGCTTCTTTTTAACTGATTCTGAACCTGTATCATGACCAGCAAAAAGCCTTGGTTTATTCTGAGTTTGATTCCGTAGCAAGCTTTTTGTTGTTTTGATAATATCATGGTATTGTAAGTCTATATACAGCCAGACAGGATGTTCTTCTAATCAGGAGTTTAGACTTTAAAAAGAAAAAAAGATAAAAAAATGAAGAAATCACATTTTTTTAAACTGAAAACTGACTGAAATTGTTAGAAGAGTAGCATGTTGCATGAAATATTTTACGAGAAACTACATCTTTACCCATTGGAGACTTGTAAGATCCTTGAAATATCACATGGTCGAGCTCCTTGATGTGCAAGATCAACGATTTTTTGACGTGTTGAATCAGGTAATGGTCGACCATTAACAAATACTCCACCGAGTTGATTGACACCTGTATGTCCAGAATCTACAATCAGATTCGTTTTAGATCTCGTAGGAGTGAGGATTATATTTGCAACTTCTAAAAATTTCTTCTAAGCTATTGAAAGTTCAAAAGTCATCGGATATTCAGGACCAAAACTGCTTCAGGGAAAAGTGAATAGACAGATAGATGGGTGCACTTTAATAAATACATAATTATTACTTAGGCTACTTAATAAGAACTGTAAAAAGAATGCAATAAATTGCATACCTTTCTGCAATTAAAAAAGTGTGAGTTTCAAGTTATTTTTGAGCATCTTTTCCAGTGCAACAGGTATGGAAAAGTTCACATCTATTTCAAGTAAAGTATGTTAAGAAATTACTGAATTTTTCAAGAGCATAAATTCGTAATGATTATTAAAAGTGTATTTATTTATTTTTTTGATTTGTATGGAAGCCAAAAAAGCTTATATGTTTCATTGTTCTGTAAAAAAGGATAGCTTCATTATTTTTTTCTTATTAATTTGTAAATGAAGCGTAAAGTTAGAAGTATGCACTTTTTCGATTTTAATTACTGAAGTATTAAAATCATTGCTTTTGAACACTAACGTTTCATGAGACTTCAAAGGCATCGAGCTGATTAAATATGCATGAAAATCCAAAAAACATTTTAGAACAAGCTCAGAAATTTCGAAAGTATGATGCTATTGTATATTTCCAGGACGCTAATCGTCAGTTCTATTAAGAATTATGAAGATGAAAAACTATCAAATGAGTTCTTTCTTTTTAATTAATCTTAATCTGACAAAAAAAGCTTTTAGTCTAATTCTCAAGTTTAATTTTCGGAACGAAATTTTATTGTTTTCCCAACAACAAATTCTGATTGATTATAAGATAATTTACTGTCAGGGAAGTACTCTCAGGATGTCAATTATTCCACCACAACAAATATATTGATGCTCTGCAATAATAATATAGGCGAAGGAATCAAGGTAACACTATGTCCTTTTATAGCACCAAATGGGATTAACTTTAACGGGTCACTGCCACTTCATCGCATTCCTTTTAAATTATTCTCTATAGAAGTCATCTTAGCGATGATTATCACAAATCATTTTTTTCCCACTCATTTCAAACTGACTCAACAAGAAATGAGCGATCAGAGAGAGGAACCAATTTTATTGAATTTATTTTAAACATTTGTGGCTAAATATGGTAATTTATGTTTCTGAATACTTCTGACCAAGTTAATTGAAGTTTGAAGAAGGTTATATCTTCAGTAGTTATATTAAGGATTTTATATAGCTTCAATATTATTCATAAATGGATAGAGTAATATTTAGAATATGTATTTGAAATAGAACTAACAATGAAATCTTGTTTTTTGAGGTTTAAATGACAATAATTTTTGTTTCAATTGTAAACCCCCGGATCAGTAGATCGCACACAATAATACATGAAGAAGCAAGGGTATTACTCCTTGCCGTGAATACAGAGATACCGCTCTGAACAAAATTAGCATTATTTTAGGATTTGGTCGACTAATCCCTGAAGCGAACAGCACGTTCAATCTGCCATATGTTTCATCTTTTTGATCTTTTCGTTAAGCACCAATCAATTCACAAACGGTAACGAATTTATCGTCCAATTAGAATTTATCAAAATCTACTGTGTTATCATCCATTTCCGAACCTTATTATCGTGATATTAGGATTTGTGAGCTAATGTTAAAGAAATGTATTCTAATTTTTCCCTGCTGAAGCCAATACCAATATGAGCTTAAGATGAATTTTTGAATAAAAATTTATTTTTTCGTGAGAAAGTTTGGCAAAAAAAAACTTGATATGATAAAGTTTTGGTACAGTGAGAAACTGAGAGAACCAGTTCAAATCCTTACTAATTAATTTTGATTAGAACAATTCGGTATTCACTAATGGAAATTCATCAAAATGCCTTATCGTGATATCACTGGATGGCATTCAACTTCGTCAAATTACAGCACACATTAGTTTCAGCAAGATGAAAATATTATGGTTGGCCAGTATCAGCGAAAAAGTGGATGGAGCAAAAAGTTGTTATGGCCATCTTCATGAAAATTTGGTAAGGGACCAAACAGGGAAAAAGCCAAGTAAATAGCACTGTTTTTTCAATAAATTTTAATGAACGATATAAATACAAGCTAAGTCATTTAATTGTCAACTTCACTTAACATTCTTAAAATTTCAATGTAACAAAAAAATTTAATTTAGTATTTTGAAATTTTAATTTAACAAGAAATTTTAGTTTTTTTAGTTTGAAATATGATGTATTTTTTAGTTAACCAATAAGTCAGTGTCGTTAACATATAAATAATTCAAAATATAAGTAATATACATTATTAAACAGAAGAAGAAATTAGAAAGAAAGGCCAGGTGAAATCAAACTTAGTCAATTTGATTATCATTGGATTTTATCAAATTAATTTTTGGTAGACAGTAAGCAACAGTCCTTATGGTTTGGCAACAAAGATCAATGATGATGGTCAGTTTGAAAACAGAAGCCGCCACGGAATCTAGTCTAGCCATGGGGGGTCTATTTCTAGATGGTGACTCGCTCTCGGAAACCCTCATCAATCATTTCCCAGTGAGCCAACTATCCGCTTCCAGAGAGGAATTGGATGAAGCACTTTTCATCAACTAATGCAAGCAATCATTTACTGTAAGCATACGTAAACAACCGTCCATGTTCGTAGATCATAGTTATCTTTCTCCAAGATTAGAGCTTTACTTAATTTAAAATTCAGAACGAGAATTTAGCTTTTGAAGCTCCAAATTTAGCGTGTCGATGGAATAATTATAGAATGTAAAAATAAAGCAGGAAATCATCATCATGAAACAGCAATTAATGTAGTCTGCATGAAAATTTGATATGAAGTGTGACATTTTTCAGTAATTACTTGAATTCGAAAATTATATTTATATTTCAATCGTTGTCCAAAAACATCTTCAATCAAAAAAAAATTTCGAAATAATATTTATATCCAACTTGAGTTTTTTTTGTTTGAAAGTGGGTGTCTTTTTTCTTAAGTAAATTCTAATTGCGTGCTTTTTCAATTAGATATTTTAATACTATAATCTAAAAATAAAAATATAATGTAAAGAAGTGATTGTGCTGACCATGTAAAAGAATTTGTTTTTTTTTTTTTTGAACTCTCCATAAAAATTTTGATAAAGATATGGAAGATTCTGCAATGCATAATAGAAAAGAAACTGTTTAGTTCTTTTTAAATGGGTTACGGTAGCGCTCAACATACTTTTCCATGTTCCCACAAACGTTATTTTATCATTGTGTGAGGTATAAGAATAAATCATAGAGAAGAAAATACTCGATGTAAGTTAATCAATAGAGTCAATCTTGGCTAATTATTCCATTCAAGCTCAATTATAGATTAATTTGCAGCTTGCCTAGAACATAATACATTTATTTTACTTTCTTAGAATTTTTGCACATTAAAATAATTGGATGTCATTATATATCTACTCTCTTTGTGAAACTTCTAGTTAAAGCAATTTAAATAATTGTGATATTTTGCTATAGCAATAAATATAGCCATTTTCATCATTTTACCAATCAAATTTTGTTTTTTATTTGCGATAAAAAAAATTTTGAAACCGTTTTCCCTTTCATCATTATGCCATTCCTTACTAGCAATACTTTGAGTTGCAGATGAATTTAACTATTACGATATTTCGAGAATAATACAACAATTGTTTTTCATGTTTGTAATTTTTATTGTAAAATTCTACTGGCTAGAACTAAAATGTTAGAAATGTGGGTTTTGGGAAAATTATGCTCTAAGGAGTAATGTGCAAATAAAACGGGTCTGAAATAACTGAACCTAAAATAATATAATTTTGTCAAAAATTGAAAAGGAACTCAGGCTAGAGAGATATTTAATTTCAGGGTTCTGTCCTTGTTTGGTAGTATTGGATATCTATCCATCAGAAGTAATCTATTTTCAGTCGAACAATTCCAATCTATTACCAGGAAAGAGAACTGAGCTCAATCATCATAATGGCCTTTCTTCCCATTTGAGCTGTATCTCTCTTTTACCTTTCACCTCACCGACATACCTTTCAGACCCAAATTTTATCTAGATAGCCTACCATTATTTACGTATCACTCTCTATAATGAGTCCACTCCAATCCACACAATCTAATTCATCCCTACTTCACACTTACACTTCCAACATCATCATACAGTAACCTATCTATATTTGTCTCTTTTTTTATCACAGAACTATGAAAATCAATCGAATTTCAGTGGATTACTCTGATATTATTAAAATGGAGAGGTCAGCAAACTAAATTTGCTTGTTTCAAATAAATTTCATAACTGTCTAATATCACTTGACGGATCTGCAATATTTGATTTTACAATATAATACTTAAATTGCTGCATTTCTGCTGGATGTCGGTAAATTAATGCCAATCCTATAAATAAAGTAGCTTATATTTTTCCATGAAGAAAAAGCATCCACATCTGAATTTTCCTTACTTTAATCGGGAAAGCTTTAAGTTTTTTGAGAGAATCCATCTCAGTTTAGAGAAAGAAGACTCAATACATTTCCATATGAATTCATAACTGTATATAGCAGGCTGAGCAAACTAAAATGCAGGACCCTTGCAGAACATCTCTAATTTCTTGGCATAAACAGGTGATTTTTTATTTTTTCGATTTAAATGAATTGGTGCGATCATCTAACAAAGCGACGCAAACGATATTAGGTGGTCCGTTGTCAAAGTGTTTCCGACGCGCTGGCCATCAGTTAATATTAGAAGGGCAAACTCGTTCATCATCATCAGTCTCTTCCCCATGTCACAAAAATCATTGTTGTCGTCGTAAATTTCAGGGCAAAAACTGGAAAATTAGCCGGTTTGAAGATGAGAAGGAACGAGAAGGCGAAACAACAGTTAGTAACAACCGTATGATCGACTGCAACGACCATTCATCATGTTCTCACATTTGTACAACATATCGCACATATTTCTACCATCTCCCATCACTTTTCGATTTTACCGATAGCACTAACGAATATTTCTTCACTCGCTTATTCAATAATTCTACCGACTAGCTAGCTAGTTAATTAGTTCTGCAAAACTATAGAAAATTGCATGCATCCTGCCTGGGACTGAAATTCTAATCCTATGGTGAACAACTGATAACAGCTTCAAATTGAAAACAACGTTTTTCTACAGGAGGGAGGAAGTAGGTTAGAGAAGAAATTATTAAGCGAGACTCTGGTTATTTCAGAACCAAAAAAAAAAAACTGTTAAATTGAACTTTTAATTAGCATATGCCTTGAAAAGAAATAATACATACAAGATTTTGTTGAAACAATGCAAAATTTCTGGATTTACTAAGATTCATGTTTGTGTTACACCAGACTGATTCCAAGATTTCAATTCCTTTTAAAGATATTGAAACTGCAAAATAACCCCTGCATTACCTTTATCTGATAATAAGATCTCCACGTAAGATTACTCCTGCTATTTTCACACTCTTTCACGTCACTAGAAGAAACTTAACCTTTGACTTTCCAAGTGATTATAAATTTTTGAAGCAATTCTTCAAAAACATTTTTTATGCATACAATTTTTTTATACATGAAAAATCATAAAGTCGTAAAATTGAGATTTTCTTTTATATCTTGATTTGAATTAAATCCATTGAACTCAATTTTTTAATTTCAATTCATAAATATCGTATGTATGTTAGGATCTTATAGGACCAACTTTCTAAAAGTGATTTCGATTAAGTGAATCTTAAATTCGAAAATTCTTTGAATTGCCAATAAAAACTGGTTCGTGATTTATGTGAATCGCCTGAAATACTGCTGAATGACAATTGGCAATTTGTTAACGATGCAGTTCTTGTATAATTCGCCTAGAACGCAACCTACCACTTCCGTACGTCGTTAAAACGCTCATTCTTAACGGTTTTGTCAGAATGTTCGATGTTCACAATAAAATAGCTCTTTCAAAGTATCCAAATCATCCGTTTCTATTCTTTTCCTCGAAAAGGTCTTTCCTTAAATATCAACTATTTTTTTGTGACAAAAATGACCCTACGCTGAAATTTTGAAATAATAGAAATAGAATAGCAGAGAGAAAGAGAGCAAAAATAAAACAAATTCTAAGCAAAAGCTGTTTGCTTAAAACTACGACCAAAGGATGTTACATTTGTGATATTAATCCAGCATATCGGCAAAGAGCAAATTTGAAGAAAAAATAAGAGCTGGTGCCATGATGCTAACCAATTTTTCATAATTATACGGTTTTCATAATGAAATAAGCTCAATCAAATGAGCCGTCATAAATCAAGAATGCATCGAAATAATGAAAAATAATGCTCATCAAGCTGAAATAATTCGAAAAACAATGTTTTGACCATAAGAATGCAACCAGAATAGAAATGTATGGGAGAAAGTTATTGAGCCTTAAGAAAATGGTGGATCTCATAAAATTCAACAAAACTAATTAGTCCAATTTATTTTTATTTTAAGTTGAATATGCATTGCATAAGACAATATCATATTCGGCCCATTTTTTGGATTAAAATTTTTCAAGATAATATTTGAACTTCGTAAATAATGCAAATACAAGTAACTGAAGCAGCAATGGAATAATTAAAATAACTACATAATCTTTATTCGTAATTTAAAACAAATTTTGTCATGGATTAATGTTTGAATGATAAAAAAAGTTTCTGGTAACTGTGATGACTGTGTGGATTCTTGGAAGATCAAAACTGTTCTATAATCTCTTTTATAAATAACACTTTCTTTTGAGTGAATGCTTAAGTTCCTAAACTTCGCTTTTCGTAAATTAAAATTATATAAGTATTATCAGTTCCATGAATGTTATTTGATGAAAAGAAAAAGAGTGGATATAGGTGAGATGAATCCCCGAGAGAATATCAAAATTAAATTAATTCTGTGATGCTGTGACTGACATCTAGTTTAAATAATGGAGACGAAGAACTGACTCTCTCTTTCTGTGCCATGCACTCTCTTAGATATCTACGCGTAAAGGCTAATTTGAAGACTTACACAATTAGCTGATTGAGTTATTCTTAAGAGATCCACAAAGCGAGGATAAAATGATAACTGAATGATCCACCTTTTGAAGCACAGTGGCTCTTCAATATTTTGAATGTAACATCGGAATTCAAAGTTTCTTGACATTAGCTAATGGTTTGTTCATCCAATTTAATAATCAAACTTATAGATATTGTTGTTAATTTTACTAATAATGAATCCAGAATCCGTGCTGAAAACTCTACACACAAAAGAATATCAATTCTCTCATAATGTCCAGCCAAAAAAAAAAGAGAAATTGATGTTTGAGGAAATTTTAAACATTCAGTGCATAACTGAAGTGGGAAGAGTGTCGATTTGTATTAAAATAACAACTTTTCATACTGAAAGAAGTAAGTAGTTTTTGATAAATCTAATAAGTCTCTTCACGAATAGATTACAGAAAGTAGAAAAGAAATGATTCAAGAAAGTTAAGGAGAAACTTTCCTTGTTAAATAAGATTTAGAGGGAATACTCACCTCGATTGCACGGCATTACGTTTTGGTCATGTTCATTTGTAAAAGCAACATAAGACATCGATTGGAACACCTCGCTGACAGGCTGTTGTTATCGAAGTAACCACAGCCTGTCCAGTTGCTGCAGCTACCACAAACACTCAATCAGTTCCCTTCCAATCACCTGAAAGATACGGTAGGAAAGATCAAGTCATGCTGAAGAAAGACTTACACTTTTTGATCTGCTGAATGCAGAATAATTCATTATTAAAAGTGTTTTAATCCATTCTGGAACTTTTATAGTTTGCATATCTCCTCAATTAGTTCGTGAGCAAGTAAATTACTTTGATTTTATTTCAGTGAAATGAGTGATTGTCCGAAGATTGATGTATAAGTTCATCATTTGAATAAAAAAAAAATGCAGCATAGGTGAAAGCAATGGTCAGCATAGAGTGGCGGTCATTCGAGTTAGTCAGTGCTCACCTATCAGTCACAGACTAATTTGTTTCTGTTGCAATGATGCATATACACTATCATCATCCTTATATATTTCAATATTTCTGATATAACCTTCAAAATAAATAGATGGAGCAGAGATTTTTTTAGGATCACTTCGAAAATGATCAGAAATCCAAGTCAGATTAATGAAAAGTAGAAAATACGGTAGATTATTATGTCACCAATGTAACGCACATATAATACACAATGCAAATGTGTTATAGCATTTGCCAAAGTATATCATCGTGATTACAAATGGCTTTTATTGGAACTTCGATTGCAACTTGAGAATAGCAAATACGCGCAGGAATATTTCAAAATAACTCGACGTATTTCAGTTGCTAAATTACACTGGTCGTATGAGATTTTGTGACTTAAGTGTAATTGGATGCAGTTTCTCATAATAATGCAAAGACAAGAATAGAAGGTCTGCGTGCAGAATAATTTTTTAGATTATAAAAAATGAACAAGCTTGTATGCTTAGCAGTAGCATTTCTTAAAGCTCCATGTCCAATAAGTGGATGTTTTTTCTTTCTAAGTTACGAAGTTTAATTTACAAAAGATGCTCACCAAAAATATTTGAAAAGCTTAAAAGAAATGTTTTGAGAGCAAGTTTATTAACTGAAAATATAATAGGATTTAAACTGCAAGATTGTGGGATTTTCTATCGATTTCACAAATGGGTATGGATTTGATACTTAATGAAAATTCACAAGCTGAAATGGTTTTTCAAATTTAAATATATATTTTTCAATCAGCTGGTAGCAGCAATTAGAAGAAAACTGGATGGCATGAATTTATCAGGATCTTGGACAAAACACCTAGGTAAATAGATTCTGACGGAGACCGAAGTGATAGCTGGTAGAATAAGAATGACGCTGGAGATGATGGTGATGCTACTATTCTTGCTCCTTCTGCTGCTGCCACTGATGGTGTGTATTTGGGAGAAAAGGGAAGGGGTGGCAGTTCACGCGTGAAATCAAATGATTTCTCTGAAAACTAAGTGAACCGACACGCGAGAGGCGAAAGGCCTAATCAGGCGTATATTCAATGTCTGTATATGGGCTGTGCAGTTGTTTCTGCTTCACCAACTCAACTGAAGGGTATCTTTTGCTTCCTACATTGTATTATTCCCGGATGCACTATTTTTTTTTTTTTTTGCAACCGGAGAACTATTCCATAGTTCAAAAAGACAACCTACCAGAAGGAACATTACCCGGTACTCAAAAATGACCACTGATAGATTGCATTCCTCTCAGAAGCGCAGAAGTCCTTTTCTTATCTTCTGTGAAATTCTGATCAGTCGTTCCAAAAATCTGTACTTGGTTTAGAAAAAATCTGTCTATAAAGTAAATCGGTAGAAAAGATTTACCAAAACAGATCAGAATAGCAGAGTTGAATCAATTTTGGGTGGACGTCCAAAAAAGGCTTGTTCCAGCGCACCGTCTTGTATCATTCGATCCTAGTGTGTATGTATGTGTGTGCATCTATGTCATGTCTACAAATTTGCCTTCTTTTCCGTGTCGCAGACAGCAGTTGCACACATATGTGCATGTACGCAGCGCAACCGCAACGCCTCCAACGTAAGTTTTTAGTTTTGAAAGCAAAGTCTTCCACGGGTTTGTTGGGACGAACGTTTAGTAGTTTTATTGGTGAGCCAATAGAACAGATCAATGGATGTGAAATAGACCAATCAGTTGCGGAGAGTTACCGTATCTGTGAGCTTTTCGACCCTCTCTACAAGTTCTGCGTACTTGGAGTTGTGCCATTCATCTCTTTTTACATTCCTCACTACTTTTATGCAGTTACCCTTTGGTAACGTCAGTGGCAATACATTTAAATGTGTTTAAACTAATTACATCCTTTTCAGTAAGTTTGCAGCTTACCTTTTTCAGGTAATCTTGACTGTTCTGCCAGCCGTATGACGTTACTTTGTTTCTTTTTTATGGCACATCAGTCTTGTTAGAAAATTCAACTAATACTGATTGATTTATCAGTCTGCCACATTTGTTGGAAGTATCAGCGATGACACTCCAATCATTCAAAACTTTCTTAAACGAAAGAAAAAAAATTAATAAATCAATGAAATCATGCAATTGTTGCAATGCCGCCTTCATGAAATCTCCTCCTTCCTTTTACTTTTTTCACCCTTTCTGCTACTAAAGCTTCTAAAACTAGAAATTTTGTACTATTTATCTTAAAACATGTGATATCACAAAGTTTTCTTTCCTTAAGCACAAATTCACCCTTACCTTATTTTAAATGATATTCTTTTGTCCTGATATCCATAATCCTCAAAGAAGTTTATTTTCATGAGCATTCTTATCAGGATTTGCTTCTAACTAGTTGAACAAATCAATCAAAAGAACACTATTGAGAAGAGTGGTAACATGAAAATATTCTTAACTTTTGTTATTTACGTATCACATAATAATCTTTGTTAAATTTTTTTGGGTATAAAACAAAATTTATCAGCTACTTTAGAAATCATCTGGCCAAATCAAAGTTGGTTTATAGCAATTTCGTACATAGCAATGCATATATTTCCTGCTTAACAATGAATGTGTCTTTTCTTATGACAAATTTATAGAGAAACAACTGAAGCAAGCTTACTTCACTTGAAACTGCATAATGTGCAATCTATAGGATTACTTTTTTCCTCTACATTACTGCTTGAGCATCTCTGCCAGCAGCATTATGCTATCGCGAATTTTTGCTTCCGGCAGGTTATATAAATAAAATAATCGAAGTAATCGTTATATGTAATTAAACTGCTGTGAAATTTTAAATCAGAGTCACAGGACTTTTAGTCTAGTAAAAAAGTTTTCTCCGTGAGTTGAACATTTTATCCTGTCTCATCACTTAGTTTAATTTATTATAAAGTGCTATATGAAAATTTTAAATCTAAATAATCTGTTCCTCATCATTTTCAAAATAATTTCTATTCAATTTCTGTAGAACTTATTCCTTAAATTTTTAACATGAACTTCAATATATAGCAATAAATACTGACAGTTGCATATTTTCGATGATTTTTTACTTCACTTAAGATTTGAATTTCGTCTGTGAGACCGTTTGATATTCAATATATTTGTTTGACTTTATTATTAGAAAAGATAATAAATTGGATTATCGAGATTCTAACCAGAAACTAATTTCCAACGCTTTTATTTTAAAGTTGATCCTGAAAAATCTCCCTCGAAGTACTGTGAATTTATTTAAACTTTAATCACTTCATGATTTACTGAGTTGTTATACGCAGTGCATCAGTCGGATACATGAAATATGCAGCGCAGAGACACTGGCGGAATAGGCTTAAGAATCACATGACAATGAAAAAAGGTACATAGCAATACTAATAACGAGCTCAAATACTAATCCTTCTAATCTAAGTTCATCCACATCCTTCCTTTCTCTTCCCAGTCCAATAAACTAAAAATGTCTTTCTGAATACACTGTCACTACTCATACATTTTTCAATCTCTTTTATTCAGAAAAAGTATTGATTTTTTCTTTTTTTTAATAATCGCTTAATTAAAACCGATAAATTGGTAAATATTTCATCCAAAAAATGGTTTATTAATTGCACGCTATTCAATTGAATTAACAGTGATATCATTGTGCCTTCCAACGAAACTGATTAGGACTAATTCGTTGATGAAATTACATTTTGAAACTTCCTGTTAAGAAAAAGCAGTAATTTTCAAGTTAAAAATGTCATTCTGAAGTGACTAATTAATGCTACCCAACAATTTGAGTTCGTTTGATTGACAGATACATGAAAACTGTATCTTATTGCATATGATTCGTTGACTACAGCTCATATTCTGTCTAGAGACAATATGCCAATCTCAGTGACATACTGGTGTGTCATAGTAGTGAATTCTTTGCAAAAGTACCAAATGCCTATCTGTAGGAAGAAATGTAAAATTCAGCGATTTAGAATGAGACGAAATTATTTTGTTATCCACAGAGATGAACTTTGAAGACTAGTGAGATGCTTTTTCAAATTTCAACTATAATCTAAAATAGAACTATAATGTCAAATTTGAATCACACTTCTTCCACAGCGATTTTATTTTGTGAAATGTTTAATTTATTTCAGGATAGTGGGTTATCAAAAAAAGAAAAAAAAATGAATGCTCCAAGAAAATGAAATGGAATGAACAAAGACAAGCTGATTTGACATTTATATAGAGAATATTTGTTTTCCATAAGAAATTTCTAAAGTGGTTCATTTGGACAATATTTTGTAATTTCCACGTTTCTTAATCATTTGGTCACTTTTATTCAAATAAAATATTTTCAAACAGATTTTGAATTCCAGTATTCAGAGTTTCAAAAAAATGATTCTAGTACTGCAATTGCTACGAATCGATAATTCGGTGTTATTAACCATGGAAAAAATTTGTCATCTAGTCTCCAAATTATGAAGATAGGCTGTGGAATTAAGGATACGGTGAGTAGGCTTGCTGCCCTGAGTATCTTGATTGCTTATCAGCATGTCATGGTTTGACGTAATTGTGTCAAGGTGCTCTAACTATTTCTTATCAGGTTCCCATCAAACAAATAAGTACTCCCTGTGACATATGATGAACATTAACAAATTGCTCTCGCATCAATAACACCTAATATTTTGCTGTACTGGGAACCAAGTCATACTATAACCGAAGTTTATATTAATTGTAGAAAACATATTGGTGGAAAATAATGAGTAATTTAAAAGTAAAATTGTCAAAAACATTTTGGTAGGCTCGAAAATAATAAAGAGGTGCAGAATAACAAGGTCAGATATTGAAGTGGTCGATGGAAGCGCAGATAGCAATTTGACAGCTTGGCTAATCTTTCCAAGCTGCAGTGGTGGTTGCGATGCAACAATATACTTATGCCGCACTCTATACAAATTGAATGTAACTTTGACTCCGAATTATGAAATGAACCACAAACAAAACGGAAGTGACGTAACTTTCGGGAATTAAAGAGAGGAGAAGGGAAAAAGGAGAAAAAGCGAAGTAGCTACACTGTAAATGGCATTATTGCAAATTAATAAGACATATATTATTGAAAGACAATTGTTGTTTTACTAATCGGGTTGAAACAGATCACTTTTCCTTTAAAATTAATTACTGTTCCAGTTCACTGACTGCACTTTCAAATCAAAAATTCTCCTAGTAATTGCTCAATCGCATTCCTCTGGCATAGTCCTAATGACAACAATTAATGAGTGTAACGGCATAAAACGACATAAATTTTTCACACATTGTTGGAAGCGCCTACAAATATGTTTGTTGAGAAAAGACTAACCTGCTACTTACTGATGATGTCCAGTGCATTGCACCTACTCTGTCGTTTTTTCAACTTATCAGGAACTTTAAATTCTCTGTTTAATTATCGAAAATGCTTCAGAGATCATAAAAATGACTCTTCTCAATCCGAAGTTGCTCACCAGGGTGGTAATAAGTACAACGAGATTCATTTTGAAAATTTAGTTGTAGTGGCGCTGTAAAATCTTGATAGAAGGTTTAGCCGTAAAAGGAAAAGTATTCAGAGCATTTTGATAGAAAAATGTTTGAAAAAATTTATTTTTTCCAGGACCGCCAACTAATTTAAAGGCCCAAAAAACCCTCTACCCAATTTTTTGATTTATAAATGGTTTCTTTAGAGTTTCTATAAAAAAAATTACAGACTGGCAAAAAAAAATAAGAAAAAAAGCTAACCAAACAGGTTACCTCATGAGGTTTTTTAGATGAAATTTCGTGGTTCTAAAAGAGGTATATGATGGCAACATCAGTTGGTATAAAGGCCACAAATGACGTAGGTTGTATCTACTTAAATGTTAATGGGATGCGCCCCGATTTTTTACTGATAAGCAAGCTCTAACATTTTAGAACTGAGTAGAAAATAAAGCATGACTAGAAACAATTTCTTAATGTTAAAGACCAGTTTTTGAAGAAATCTTATTGTCAGTATACTTGTCATATGATAATGCCTTACAGTGAACGAAATAGGTTTACCAATCAGGATTTATGCTAATTAATAAAGCAAATGCCCAGGAATGATCTTTTGAAATAAGACAATACGCAACGTTACAGATGAAATTTAGAAATTCTTCCCTAGCACAACTAAATTTGATTCCATGCATTAATCAAGATAAGCTGAAAAAGAATAATACAAAATGTGATTTCTCATGTTGGGCATTATGCGCTCCACTATTTTCAAAGCAAGTAAGAATATTAGCAAAATTATTAACATTTTTGTGTGTTAACGCATTTTGGCGATAAAGCATATTTGCTTTAGTTTGAAGACTTATTAAGGACAAAATACAGAAGTAGAGGTAACAAAGCCTACTTTAAGGTGAAAATGAAAAAGGCCCGAGATTTCCATAACCCTTACATGTAGAAATTAGAGATATTGAAGTTCATTAACGAGATCCATGTACTAAAATGAAACTTGTGAGTATAAAAATAAATGAGAACGAGGCACTACAATTTGTTTTCTTTTAAAATATAAATGAGAAGTTGTGACTTATTTCGAGAAGTTTATCTATGTTTAAAACCTAGATATTCAAGTTTCTCCGATTAGTTGTTAGAGCTTGGAAACTCCTGCCCATAACTACAACATATTTACTCCCTGAAAAAATAAATATAGCTTAAGACAGGCAGTGAAGGTTATAGATTCTGGAGGCAATGCAAGTTTGATGGTGTAGACATATTTTCCAAATAAGACTTTCTTAACCAAATAAAATTATACAGTGCTACAAATTCCGATAAATGAAAAGTTATCTTTATCTCTTTTTAAATAATAAATTTGTTAAAAAATATTGAACTTAAGTAATTTTGCTTTTTATTTACTTTACGCAGCTGTGAGCTTTGACATAAATAATTATCAAGAATAATTTAGTTAGGTTCTAAAGTGCGCGAGAATTAGCTATTATGATTTTTTTTTGTGCAGACCCAGCTGTTTCTGCTAAGATAATATTAATTTGCTATGGATTACTAATTTTATTTCAATGACTACTTATTCAGCATGAGCATACATCTTTGATGAAGAATATCGTTTTTAAGTGTTCTGGAGTTCTGCTCAGAAGTTAATTCACTATGTCGAGCTATTTAAAGTGATGTTTCAAGTGCGTTGAACGAAAATACTTTCGATGCGGTGTTGCATGGATCTTACTTTACGACTTCAAGTTCAGGAAAAACAGCCGTAATTGAAACTGAACAGACAGAGTGGTTATGTTCATGGTTTTGTTCAAGTAAAGCAAAGAATTTGCTAAGACGACCAACTCTAGCTTGCTCAATGGAGTGTGACATTTCCATCTCAGAATTCTGTCAATTTCATAATTTATGAAGAAGTTATTTTCCAGTTCTTTTTACAAACAACTAAAATAAGAAGCATACTATTATGTTTTCAAGCAAGCTCTTTTTGTTGACAGCTCGTTGGGATACATCTAAAGCATTTGTATTTTGGTACTTATGAAATACATTTTCATATTCAAAAAGAAGTATTCATACATTAAACTATTTCAACTGCATATAAAGAATTCGTTGCCAGATGTGTGTCAACAGGAAATAGCACAATTAAAGTATCAAAATTTGTAGCTTGAGATTTTCTGCAAGGAAATTACTTCGCTATCTAAATTACTATATATAGCAAGAGGATAATCGAACTGACTAATTGAACCATTTGTTCTATTGGACTTGAAACCTCTTGCATATGTTACTTTACTACTATTCCAGAAAATCATAAGCATTTAATATACCAGTTGTGTTAAAATTTTAAAGAGCTCAAAAATTATTCAGCAACAAATATGTAGTATTTAGTTCAGAAGGCAAGTAGAGTAAAGTTATAATGGATTCGCTGCCAGATGAAATATATAGCCATGAGGAATAATGTAGTTTATTAAAATACATAATAATGATGCATCCTTGAAGGTGTGCATAGATCGAAATAACGAGGATAGTCATAAGGTCTGCAGAAAAGGAGATGAATAACTGTAAAACATAAAATGTATATGTTTTAAAAAGCGTGAAGGTGGTAAAAATGAGTCAGAGTCAATTTACCTTAATAAATTACTGTTTCAAATAGATTATGTGCTTTACCGCTAGAACCATCACAACGTTTTGGTTCTATCTATTTCAGCAAGCACAATTAAATGTCTAAAAGCATTACTATGTATTTGTTGGTGAAGCTTATATTGCTTGTTTCCATATTTTTTGAACTGTATTAATATAGAGTTGTTTATAGTATAGGTTTACATATCAAACTTAAAACAGACATTAAAAGGTAATATTTATACTAAACAGTAAGATTCTCATGAAATTTACCTTCGGTTGACTGCACTGCATTGCGCTGCCTCAACATTATCATGACCAGTTCAGTTTATCACAATATTCAAATGCTGAACTCCTGCGTAGATTATTTGCTAAGACCTGCCATAAGTTAAAAATTATATGATACGGCAGTATATCCTGAAAGTATTCACATTTTTGAGAGTATTTACTGACAGTAGAAAAAGTGGTAGGATATTCTAAAGCACCAAGAACAGGGGGCTTTCAGTTAACGTTGTTGTAATTGAAGTGATCAGGGAAATGAACTTTGCTAAGTTGGTCTGCTGCCTTGCTATGGCTAGTTCTACTTTCACTCCGCATAAGTTAAACCTTTCATGCTGCTTGGAGAATATGCGCTTGCCACTACTGCCGCTGCTGTTCATACTGCTGTGGGCAATGAAGCGTACTAAACAACAGGTTGCTTCAGGCTACCGCTTCCAAAAATTCTATATTCAAGGTGGTGCAACAATAAATTGACTGGCGAAAAGAACATTTGCCGGGCACGACGGCTAGCGCACTGTTCTAATATATTTCCGTGCAGTCAATGTTGCCTTCTGCACCAACCTGTGCTCAGGCTTGTCTATCTAAGCAATTCAGGGGCAATAAATCCTCCTCCTCCTCAGCATTACTGGCTAATATTGGCAGTTACATTTACTAACACTTCTCCAAAACTTTCTGCAAGTACCATAAGGTACTTCTGAAACTGTAAGAACTTTTAGTACCATACATACTTTAACAGCAATAGTGGAAAGCATTCTTTCGATAAAAAACTAAGAATAAAAAAGCATAATGATGTCTGCTGAACCCAAGACTATATAGTAATGAAATTTGGTGATGCACACTGAGCATGGGAAGATAACAGTACACCTTGCTTATCCGATGCTTCCTTCCTGGATCTGTATGGACGTCGTCTGTGTACGAATGCCAGTGAAAAGTTGGCTCAAGCAGTAATAGCACAAACGGAAATACTCTTTCAGAAAAGGCAAACATTTGCCACTAAAACCCCTTTCAATTGACAACAAATATTTTGAAGTTCCCTGAACCTCCTGTTCCTCCTGATAGCCACTGTTTTGTTGGGCGGGGACTTCAAGGCCTTCGACAACAAATGACGTCTTCATTATATGACCACATACCTAACTACCGCCTTCGAACCCACATCGTTAAGTTTTTTCTTTGTTTTCCAAAAGTTTCAGTTAAAATTTGTTGAACTGGGAGCACAGATATTAAATTATGTACACCTACACAAACAATGAAGACAGCAGAATATAGAATCCGGAATACTGATCACTGGGACCAGAAAAGATTTCGCTGGTATCATCGTGAATCATTCATGTGGAAATTGATCGTTCATCCACAAAAAAGTCACTTACTCCGTCATTTTTGGGTGCTCAGTTGTGAGAACTCATGAGCAATAATATAGTAGAATATGAATTTCCCCCACAAACTACGCAGCTGACAAAAATATAATGTATAAAATATTGAATTATAAAATTTAAACCAAACAACCACATCGTCATCTTTTTTCGAAAAAACTTTGTTTATTATCTCATTACTACTTTCTCTTACATCTAATTCTGAAGCATACGTTGTTCAGCACATTTACTGCACCAACCAGATTAAACTATGAGATGTAACAGGTTATTTTCGGCCAAAAAAAGATAAAAGAAACATATAGCGGAAAATAAAGATGAATTAAGCTAAAATTTTTATTGCAATCATTTCTTGGTGTAATTACAAATTTGTTTGTATATGTTGTATATATCACACTATAGGTGCCAGACCTAATGATAATGTAGAAAATGTATGAAAATCAGAAGACTGTTTAGGAAATAACTTGAAGTAATTTTTCTATTAAAAATAACAAAAATGAATATTTATGTATAGGAATCACTCGCCGAAGGAAATTACATCACTAACAAGCAAATTTCCGATTATATTGTAAAACTTATCCTTTCATCATCATAATCTTTACCTATATGTTCAAATAATATAACAATTACATTTATTCTTTTTTAAAGAATATTTTCAAATTAAACTTTGAGTGCGATAAAATACTACATTTATAAAAGGATTCTTTCTCATGATAACAGACTTTACTCCAAGCAGCTGAGTTATGACGTAAAAAGAAAATCTTACATCCACAATTTTTTGGATTTTATAGATATAATTTGTTAACCCGGAATGTAGAAAGGTAACCCTAAACAGGACACAGCAAAACAGAGTTGCTCCTATATTGAAAAGGGCGATTCATCCACGGAACAAGACATTAATTGCCGTTTCGGGATTATATTTGACCGTAGAAGCGTGTAAGCACGAACAATGCTGGTGTATGCAGAAACGATCATCAGCCTTCAACAAATTGCCATCTTCTATATATATTTTTATATCTTCCCTCAACAATACTTTAATGAGCTTGGCTTAATCAGCTTGCAAGTCTATCATTTCATTACATATCATTATTTATTCCAAATTTTTTTCCCTAGTTTCATTAGCACCAAATAAATTTTAATTTGAAATATATCAGTCATCAAAAAAATTTTATTGAAATTCATATGCCAATCCAGCAAACTTCGAAAGCAAAGCAACTACAGGAAGGACAATCAAAGTAAGAGCTTATTTTTCTGAGTTAATTATGCTGATGTTTTGCTATGTATAAACAGTTTTGCTAAGTAGCGACGCAAGAGGAAAAATCATTTCAAATTGACTTAAACGAAAAAGTATCAAAATAATTGGCTTTCTAATCTTTCTAACTTTAATTTAAATTTTAGTTCAAGTACTGTCGTGTTCATAGGCTATTTTTCGATCAGCGTTTTAAGCGTTGTGTCCTTCTTACAGTACAAAAGGGAATTTTTTTTAACTGCTTGATATTTTAGTTGCAAACTCATTAGACAGATTTTTGAAAGAAAAGCTGTTCACTTTTAACAGTTCACGGATGTTTTTACAAAAAAGTCTCAAACAAATAAATGAGAGATGCAGAGCGATCTTGCTGGCAGTATCTTGGAAATACCACAGTTGAAAGAGAAGGAAATGAAATCAATTATCTTCGGCAGTCCAGAAATGCAATGATTGCAAAGAGCCGGAGGTTACGGTAGGTGAAAATCATCTGATTTCTGCCTTTTGTCGTTCAATGGCCAAGGAGTGGCAGAGAGGTTATTAATGTAACCCTAGAAGAAGGAGCTGAACGAGAGAGGGAGTACTTTAAAGGAAGTCAATTAGTGGTTGGCTGCTTGAAGCAATCCTTATTAGTGGCTGAATGTTCCGGTCTGGTTTTCCTGTTCTCCGCCATTACATCTCAATCATCATAATCCTGTTTGTATAATTTATGCTTCAGTACACAATTCATGTTATTATGTATTGTACTGTGCATGAACGGATTATTCATGTGCATGCGTTTGCTATCACTTCATTATTTGCTTTTGACAGACAGATTTACAGTCAAATTACTCCATATAACAGCTTTATAAAAATAGTTCAAGTTACTTCTTCATTATTCAAAACAAACAACTATATTCTAAATCTGTCAAATACAATTAAAAGGCAAACATAATGAAAAAGATAAAAAATATATATATATATATATATATAAAAATATATATATATATATATATATATATTTAATTATGAATATTCGGAACTGCTTTCATTTTGAAAGATGGAAAGATAACTGGGACTGAACAATACGCATGAAACATGATTGCAGTAAACTTATGATATTCATGGTTTTTTTAAATTAGAATTCTAAGTTAAACCAAAACAAAAAAAATCCAATTAACGAAAGTGAGATTCTATTTAAAATATTATTCACTGTAGATTTGGTAGAACAGAACACAGATAGTATAAGCTTTACCATTCAAAAAGGAAATTTGTGGATACCTGTTATGGAGAGTTGAAAAGAAAAATTAATTTACGACAATATGGCATTTAATTATTTTCCTGTCTGATATTTTGTTTTATGGAAGGTTTAAATTCCTCGAGATCGTGGCCTTTTTTCCTGCTAAAAAGAGACAGAAAATTCGTTTTTGATTTAGAAAGATGGCAATTGCAATTTTTATTAAAAATAATGTGTTAAATTAGTTATCTATTGAAAAGTAAATGTAGATAATGCAGTTTCGTGAGTTTCTCGAAGTAAAATGACAAAGTTTTTATTCAGTAGAAGAAATTTTTGACTTTATTCCATGGAAAGAAAAAGCTAAAAAAGTGAAATACAGATGCTAGTAAAACGACAAAATATCAAAATGGTAATCAATTTCAAGTGAATTTAATCGGTATTTCTTGTAACTTGAAACATTTTACAAAACATTTGCTATTGTCGGTTTTGGTGCATTCACTGCCGTTGCCGGCGACATTTTGGAATCCATATGAAGAGTTGAAACAGAAATTTATATCGCCAGCTTTGGAAAACTAAAATAAATAGAAGTTCTGATTGGAATGGACCTGATGGTATGTTGGCAATAGCAACGATCTCATGCACACTACAGTATCCTTGAAAAGTGTTACGGCAAAAAATGAGGTGCGCGATGAAAAATTGGCTCATAGAAAAAAATTCATATTCACGCAATGGCCAATTTTATGCTTCGCTGAATCCTTTACAAACTATCCGATGCTCACGCAAAAGGAATTGCAGTGCTGATTATTTTGAAAATCGTAACTGTCCTCTACCAACATTTTCTTTTCTCCTTTCCGAAACGGCTAAAACTAATGCATCGTTTTGCCGTGGGATTTATACCCAAAAATGAAGGTAATAAAGTTGGAAAAGAAAAAAAGAAGAAAAATCAGAAAATTTACACTATACTTTCAATTTCACTTGTCTCCGGTGCTACTTGAGCAATTTAAAGCTTTTTTTTTTAAATCTAATATTTTATTTCTAATATTTTTCAAAAAAAAAAAAAACCATAGTCTTTATTTAATTTTCATTGCATGACTCTAATCATCAAAAAAGTTATTCTTGAATGAGTTTTGTCGTTCTTCTCACAATCAATCCAAACACTCTTAAAAATTCGTTTTTGAAAAAAAAAATGGAAAGGTTAGCTATACCTCCAAAATACAGACGAAATTGTATTGCAATTGACTAAGTGGGGATATATATATAAAGTAGTTATATATAAATCATTGGTATATATATATATATATATATATATATATATATATATATATATACCAATGATTTATATATAACTACTGTAACTGTAAAGTAATGAAATAATGTCATTGCAGAGAAATTCGGTTGAGCATATTGAAGTTCAGTAACCAATAATGCAAAGCCACATTCATAATAAATGCATTTATATACATAAAAAGTAAGTTAATAAATATGCACAAGAATAAACATGGATAAAATTTATACAGGTGATAAGTAGATCTATATTCATGATAAATAATAAACGGTTGGACTTCACGTCTTCGAGTAACCTGGAAATTTATAACACACACTCAAAACTTGGAATAGCATATGAAGAGAATTACTTAATAGGAATCTACTAAGTTTTTGTTATTCATGTTCTTAAAATTTCCAAAAAAATAATATGACTACGCCACAGTACTTTTTTTATCTTTGGAATGCTCAGGATTTGTTTCCTTCTGGAATCTTTTTTTTATCATTTTCAGTTCGAGAAGGTAATTTTTAAATAGCGTATTGCTAAGACAAATCATGCAATAACCAGTAGAAGTGAAAGTTGCAAAGGCAACCTGCAGATGATAGCACTGTATTTCTAAACTCTTTCTCATTAGTTTTCCTCTTTCAAGTAATTTATCCTTTACAGTGTTTTATAAAGAAACTAAAATTAATTTTCGCGTTTTGATCTCTTCCAGATATTTTGATTACTGTTCGACGATGACTTTCTTTAGCATTCTTCCACCCTGAGCAATTTATCATTTACTCAATATCTTCGTTTAATTTTTCCGAGGTTATTTGTTCTTTATGATTATATAGTTTGGTATTTATAGCTTATGGATTCATATCTTGTTAATATATGGAAGCATTATTCATACAACAAGTTGGCAGATTCAGAATTAAAAAATATTTGCGAGTTCGTAAATTAAAAGCATGAATGGACGAGCTGTAAGAACGGCAATAAACGTATACTGGGTCATATAAAAAAGCAGGTCGAAATAGTTTTCAGCTTTGGTTTATTCGTCAATGAAATCCTAAGCACTCTAAATAAAATAGATCATCCTGTTTGTTTTTTTAATATCTTTTAATAAGTTTATTCAAATGCTGTCTAGTTTTTATCCTTGATCTACAATATTTAAAGTTACTAAATATTTAACAACTTCTGTCTAAAGTTGATATTTCAGCTCATAATAAATAGCGTCGCGCAATGCACCCAAAATTTTTCAGGTTTATATCATTTTTTATAACAGAAATAAAACTAAATTTAATGCTTTAAAAACCTGAAAGAAGTCCAAGAGAAGCCATTGCTGAGTAAATTCAAACTTCACTTCTCTAAGAACACTTTTTTGAAGAGGTGCATCTACCTTTCCGAATGATTTTGCTTAGGCGATTTTCCTCTAACTGAGTTATTTCTTTTCAAGTCGTTACCAATATCACGTTACCTGAAATTTATTTTATTCCTGAATTTTTGATCGCATTACAGAAAATTAGTTTTTAAACCAGTAAAATTACAAACTCTATCAATCATTTAGACACTTTATAAGAAGTGGAAGGGAAATGATGGATTTCTTTCATTCTTTTTCATGATACATTGTCTTGTGAAAAAATTCTGAAAATGGATATTGTAAATTAAATTTAAGGAATTGACTTATTGCTCTCACGCCTTTTCGTAAGGCTCTGTATTTTCATATCCACTGCAAATTAATGCTTCATTCGTTTCTTCATTTCCTTATCTTTATTTATGCTAATATAGATTAGTAAAGACACTGACACTTTGAAAGTCCAGTCTGAAATTAAAGCAGTAACAAGAATTAGCATATTATTTTAAAATTATTAAAAAAAATACAAGCAGAAACACTAGTAGATCTGCCCAGTGAAAGCTGTTTGAAAACTAAGCCAAACGATATCCAAAAGCAATTTCATCTATAATCACAGTAAAAGAAAGTTGTCACAACATCCAAGATATTTCAGCTCACAAAAGTTCCGCTCCCTAGAAGCATTTTGCAATATATTCTCTTTAGACGATATCCATCTCTAGTACATGCTTGTCTCTGTGATTGTCTCAGAGTTTTTATTTCATTTGAACAGTAATTTTCCAATATTTCAAAAAAATAAATAAATAAATAAACAAATACCGGTGGAAACAACTGCAATTCAAGCAATAAAGTAATAAACTTGAATATGTACTTGCAAAAAGCATTAACTAAAGTTTTGGTGGGCCACATGTCACAACAATAAAGTTCATATTGCTTCAAGCTGTTGAATGAAAAATCCGTGCCCAGGTACTGTATAGACTACATTCACATTGCCAAGTAGTTCTTTTGCTCACTTCTTCAAAACAGTCTAACAATAACCGGAAATGATTAACGACAGTTGTCCCATTTGTTCAGTTACTGCAAGATTATTTGTCGTTTAAGTGCAGTTATCTTTTATCACTAATCACACAGCACTAAACTTCATGAGGAACTTTAATAACAATCATTTTTTTTCGGAATCCCGAGAAGTCTTTCTTACCAAACTAGAAGGTGGTAGTTTTTTCCATTATTCCTGTCGATTTTATCATAGTGCTCTCTTAACATTCTCCGCAGCTATGATTAAAAATGCACTATCACAGATAGTAGCTCACTTTCATTCCGATCACATCATTCGCTATGGATAGTGCTTCTCAGTTTGGATATTTTTTTTCTGCCTCGTCAACATTTTATGCTTCCCGCTTCTTTCCAAAGTGCTAGATTTCTCGAGTTTTAAACATATCACTCACTGCCTTTCTCTCCTTAAACATTAAGCAAAGAAATAAATAAATATAAGTAGGAAGTTTGTGGCTTCTTGAATAAGCTCGGGAATATATCTAAAATTCGTTTCAGCTGTTCGCGTATGTTCATCTTTACTTGACATAGCTACCTTATACATTCTTCTTTTTTACGAACTAGTCGACTATAAAAAATTTTGTTTATTTCACGTAACTATAAGATTGTTCTTGTTTGACGATCTCTTTGCTACTCTTTTCAGTATTATTCTTATCCACATGTTTGGATGAACAAACTCTCTGAAACTGCTTCTGTTTTCTAGCTATATCACTCACACTGCTTCCATCTCATTTACTGAGTTGAAAACTGTGGTAATATATTTGCTTTATTTTTCATACCTCCGCGATGAGAATATTTGGTGAAACACTGCCTGATCCTAACTTCTCGAATCTGACCAACATACTGATCATATAAAACGAAGACCAAGACAGAAGCACGAAGATAATTAGTGTTAGTTGCCATTATCTATATTCTGTCGGAAAATTCTTTATAACGTTCAAACTTTTGAAAAATCTTCTATATGAAATGTTCATTTCGGAGCACTGTTCAATAAATATTCGACTTCATAAATTCATTAAATATCATTATTTTGTTAGCATGTAGTAAAATCTCATTCTTTTCAACCAACAGATACCCAAATCCTACCTTACAATTGATTTTGAAAGTATTGAGAGCTTGCAAGTAAGAAATCCAGTTAAGTCTTCAGATCCTGGGTAGTTATTATGGTATCATTATATCGAAACTTCACTCACTAAAATTTCTCACTTTCCTTTCCATTAGTAATCCTTCTCTCATTTGTCTTTCAGACATTCCCAGATTTTATAATGATAATAATATTTTCTGCTACAGTTTGATAACAGGATTTTTTTATAATAAAAATCATTTTGTTTTATTACAAGAACTATATTTCTATATTTCCAAAGCAAACCAAAAAAGTATATTTCTTCGATGAAAGATTGTTTGGATACATTAATTATAGCGTAGTTTCCACGCTGCACAAAGCTGCACTTTAAAAATATATGTGAGAAAACATATTGAACGTCTTATATTTTTTAGAACTTCCTAATTTATTTAAGATTTGGTTCCACTCAGGTTTTACTCACTTATAAAAGCTGGAATGCTTATAAGGAAATTGTAAGTACATCTCAAAAGAAAACGAATTAGAAGCAGCAATATTATCTGAGTCTCTAAAGAAGCTTGTGGTGAAAACGTGAAAGAAATAATGAAAAAATAGTGTAATATCCAAAAGATCTGTACTTAGGAACTTTTTAAAAATTAACTTGAAAGCAGCTTTTTAATTTATTTAAATCTAGGGTAAAAAAAAAGTTAAAAATATATTAAGCTTAAAAATTAAACTTAAGGCCATGGGTTTTGAAATTTTAAATGTAGCTGAATCGGTCTAAAGATCGGGTAAAACAAAACTGTTGGGCTGTTTTGATTCAAATTGGTATGAATAAAAATCACAAACTGACGAATTCAACTTCTTTAAATTTGTGAGTAAGCTATACACTATTATGAAAATATTACAGCTGTATGGAGAAAGGAGGATTATATATAATAGAGAGTAACTAACTACTTTATAGTTTATTTGTATATTTTAATTTTGAAATGTTTTTATTAGCAAAAAATAAACTGATTTTCATCATTTCTCCTATTAATTGCAGTGGCAATAATTGTTATGTTACCAATTTCCATATCTGCAGATGTTTAGCATTTAGAACTTATTTGTCCCAATAACTTGAGTTAGAAACTTACTAAGAAAAACATTAAAAGCTATTGATAGAGTAAAATCTCTCTTATTTGGGAGATCAGTTGATTATTGTTGCAAAACAGTTGTATCTTAATGGGGTGCGAAACAAGAAAAGTTCAAAACATCCAGCTTGAAAAGAATTATAATTAAATTATCATATCTGTGATTTTTTTCTTGAAATGTTTCTGATAAGGGTATAATAAATTGAAATTCTTGTTTCGTCTCAAACATAGTGAGCATTATTTGAAGGTGCTTTTCTAAAAAACAATGCAAAGTAAAATATTATTGCCTGTCTCTTGTTTACAATACATCCAATGAAACAATCACAAGTTTAGAGCTTGTTTCAGTTTTATTGATAATGCAACAATCCTTCATTGGTTAGGACACTTATTTAAAAGCTGCTATTTCTTATCCATTCTGCTCAATTACATTTGGCGAATTAGAACTGAAGTGATCTCGTGGGTCAGATTTCAATGAATTGTTTGGAAAGCATCATAAGTATGATTTGCAAAATACAGCTGAACTAAATTATGAATACTGCTTCCAACTCATTATTTGGTAAAAATTTTTTTGGGATGCTTCAAATAATTTCAGATATATATATATAGAGAAAGAAAGAACATTAAGCACATGAGATCATGGTAATTTATATGTAAATATACCGAGTCAATGGATTCAGAAAGATACCGAAAGAGCAGCGGTAGAAAATTGCTGTGCTGGTAGAATAACATTGTAAGTAACTTGAATGAGAGATCTAGTACTATGTGGTAGCAAATTTACTGAATTCCAGATAGATTTAAATAGTAAAATGAACTTAGTTCAATTCTAATAACAACTTTCAGCATTCTTTTTATGATAAGTCTTATCCTCTGACTAATTCTTAACGTGGCTTCTTGATTAGTTGTCCAAGCAAAACTAGACTTGCACTTCTGAGTGCCATACTGCTTCGCATTTTGTATAAAAAAAAAAAAAGAAATTCTGTAATCTCTAACTGATCTAATAATCACTAAGCAATTTTTAAATTATTCATTAACGGCGCTGTTATCTTGAATTTGGACTTTATTTCTCCTAAGCTTATTCCCAACAAGTCTTAAAAAATCCGCACTGAAGAAAAACCATGGTTTTCTGTTTCAAAAAAGTCAATTTACTTTTGGCGACATGCTATCAAATCAATAATAAATTAGACTGGCTACAAGAAATTTCACTCTTATATCATTTCACTCTGAAAAATCTCTTAAGATCAAAAGCAAATGAACAGCTGCCACTGCTGGCAATTGTTTCTTTCAACTGTTTCACCCATTACAGATCATTTTTCTCCGGAAAATTTTGCTTATGTTTCTATATGCTCCTATTTCACCGTGCTTACTCCCTAAATATTGTTTTCGTTTTATATTTTTTTGAAATATGAATGATTCTTACATAAATAAAGTCAGATGAACATATTAAAACACAAAAAAAAAACTTACAATGAAGGTGCCAAACTTTTCATCGTCCTTACAAACTATTCAGAAATATTTTGAGGCTTCATTTTTTTTCCCCCTCTAAGAATGTCTCAATGTTTAGTGTGATGAATTGTTAATTTCGGAGTTCCAATGAAGGAAAAAATTATTACAAGCGAAATAGAAAGAAGCAAAAACTCATTTTTGTTTCAGATTAAATACACGTATTATCACTAGAAATAACGAGGATACAATGATGTTGTTGGATCACATATTTGCGGCTTGATATTTCAGCTGCCTAACCACTTCAATTCGAATTAATTTGTAAAATTTAACAATTCGTTCATATTAAATGTCATGATATAAAAAAAAATGTTATACTTTACGGAAACAAAATTGATTTCTTAGAATACTTTAGATTTAGTTAAATCCGTTTTTACTCTTTCCTGTATACACTTTAAATGAAACCACTAAACTACACACAATTCAATATTTCTGCTTCTCGCTCTCGCCTCTATAACCATTATTAGCTTCATTTTAGAGCTGATGAAGTTTCTCATTCTTTCTTAGTCCGACTGAAAAGTGTAATACGCTCATTTCCCAACTTTCCAGGAGGCGAAGTTTATTTCTTCTTTAGATTGACATTGCTAGTCTTATTCACACTTTTTCAGCCAAGATATTCACTTGATATCCACTCGATTTGCAGATAAAACTGTCATTTGCTAGATGCCTTCGTTTTCCGAGTCTCCATTTCATGGTTGCTTTTTTGATTAATCCTGTTATGACAGTTGATTTACAACATTAACTAAATAAAGTACCAAAACGATTTTTGAGCACAAAATCTAAACGGCTGACGCTTCTCACCCCATAGTTACTGCTCTTTTTCTCTGAAAAAGGTTATTTCCAAAGGTCCTGACATTTTGAACGTTAGCTTACAGTAACTCATTGGACATCTTCCCTACTCACAATTCAGCACTTTTTCATATTCCTGATCACTCTCGATACCATATTATACTAAATCGCTTCCTTTATTTTATGGGTTTTCCTCGTCTCTCCTACCGCTGTACCCCTTCTCATCAATCCAGGTCTAAGATATTTGATTGTTTTCTGATTTAAGCTGCTCATTCATCCTGAATTCCTTCTTGTTTTTTCAGTCATTATTTTCATGAAGCTTTGCAAATATCAGGTACTCACTCAAGTTTTCCAAAATATTTACACGTGCTGATTTTGCTGCCATCTCTACCACTGAACAAAACAACTGAGCACATTTTCATTCTCATTGTGTCAATGTATTTTAAGAGATAATTTTTTCTACAAAAATTTTCAGTTTTATAACTGTTAGGTTCAAATTTTATAGCACATTAGTGTTGCTTATGGTCAAGTATGAACTAAACATATTAGCATCTGCAAATTTCAAAAAAAAAAAAAAAAAGATCTGAAAAATTTCATATTAGTATGGAAATTTGCAGATTTTTTATTTTAGTTCACTACAGTTTAAAAAAATCTGAATTAAAAAGTTTTATCAGCTGAGCGCAGAACTTAAAAAGCTGTTTTAGGAACAGAAATAGTATTAAAAGAGTCATAAAGTAGCTTGATATTTATTTGTACGTTTTCTACTAATCACTTCAAATATTTCGGAAAGTTTTTTCTAAGATTTCTATGATAACTCATCCGTGCTTAAACACAACATAGTTGATTGGTTGACACTGATTAATAATAATTATATGGATAGATGAAGTAATTCATGCTGCACAATAAAAGAATTAAAGATAGATGAAAAGATGTGCGGTATATCGTGTTTTGAGAAGCGAATCAAAGGTAAATATGCAATGCAACAAGCATTATATTTTAGGAACCTAAGGTAGGTGCTTAATTTTTAAGAGAACAGTAACTTTCATTTGTTAAATGTTCTCGAACATGATGGACGAAATTCTTAAAATGGTTTCCTTCCTTTCTGCAGGAATGACAATAATATTCTACTTTTAACGACGCATTTAAACTTATGTAGGCGGATATTGTTGAAAGAGCCATAAGTGACTTTTCATGAGATGACACTAACAGCAGTAATTAAACAGCTCCCATGTATTTGATGTGCTTATATGCTTCTGAAAAATAATAAGCTGGATAGGATCAATGCTGCATTTCCATGCGAAATTTCTGGTCAATTCATTACTGACAAAGGCTCTCATGTTGTTGTGGAATTCCTATCAATGTTTTTCTTTTTTTTTTCATCAGTGTAGTGAAGCTTGTTAACTTGTTCTTTGTTAAGTCTACGATACCCAGTTTTCATGGTTAAAAGGAAGCAGATCAGATGAACAAGAATGAAAGCATAACTTTGGTTTTAATTAAAAGCCCTATTCCACAGTGCTTTTCATGTTTACATCGCAACTCCAAGAACAGATCAGATATATTCTTTTTACAAACATTACTATTATCTTTAGTTAATGAAATCAATAATTCGGTAACGAAAGGTCACCAAAGAAAAAAAATGACATCCATGCTGATATTCGCAAAAAACAGCTCACGAAGCAACTGGTCTGATATTAATTGCGATGAATTTGATGAAATATATGACATTCAGGTAAATTTTTTTAATTTTTTTTTTTACTTTTAGTTTAGAATCCATTTATAAATCTCTTTTGATGCATTTCTTACTTTCAAAAAATCTATGGAATCAGAAACGGTAAATGAAAAGGAGAATGAATATAATTACTGGTCTAAATATAACAATTTAGTAAATCTGAAACGATTCTAATTTACTTAAATAAATAAATTTATTCATAACGTGCAACAAATTCTAAAATAGTCTGCAGGAAAGTTGTTTATAATCCCAAAAATCTGCTGTTATATCTTTTGCCGCCTTATCTTTTGTCCAGCTGTGCTGCTTTAAAATAATTTAAGAGATACTAATGATAACTCATGAGCTACATAAACAATAATAATATAACTTTCAAGCAGTTTCACATTTAGTAGATAATTCAAAGAAATATATGCAAAATATATTTTATTAAAGGAGAGATATTTTTTGTTCATGTCAAAATAAAATTTTCAAAATTTATATAAAAATTGATTTGAAGGAGTATTTTAGAAATTAGCAAGGAAACCAATTAATTCAATCGAATCAATTTAATGTGCTGTTAAATTAATTAGTTGTTCGGGCTCTTTTCATTAAATCTTCTTATCAGATGGCAAACTTGTTATTCAAGCATCTCCCTTAATTTCCCTATGATATACTAAATTACTTGCATTTCAAGCGAATTAGCACTTAATTTTCAATATTTTGTTTTTCTTTGAGAGCAATTTTCCGGCTATTATGTTAGTGCAATGGAATTTTAATAAAGTAATTTTGTTTTTTAGTTTACTTAGAAGCTCTTTTTCTTAACTTACAGAATACTTTTCAAAATCTAAAATTGTTTTCAACTACAAATTACAATGCCTAGCTACCAGTGTTTCAAACTCTGAATTTATTGAAGTTAGCAAAATACTTACTGAGATTAATTAGGAGTAAGTGAAGATAAAAAAAAAATACCATCTGAAAAGTTTTAATCAGTACTTGTGCAAAAAGTGTATGAAATTGTCTTAGCATTAAATGGTGTCATAAATTTGCAAATTGATAATTCAAACGATTGTTTAAATGAATTGATATCGCGATTTTGGTATTATTTATCAAGTACAAATAGAGTGTGAATGATCATTCAAAAGACTAGCTGTACTTTTTTTGTGCAAATTTGTTTAAGCGTGTAATGCCATTAAAAAAAAAAAAAAAAAAAAAATGAAATCAATAAATGTTCGATTTTTGTTATGTTGTCTAAGCGTATCAGTTTTTTAGAAACTTGAAATTAAGACTAAAAATCTGAGTAAGGGCTGTAATTATATTCATAATGCAAATGGGACTACAAATCCTCTTTTCTCGCCTACCCCCTCATTCTGATTTTTATCTGTGCCTCGAACAACTTTGCTTAAAAATTTAAGTGGCACATATATTTAGATTTATCTTCCCATTTTCTTTATTTTCCTTCAATCATTATTAATTCATTTGCATTTGATTAAATTCCATACAAATTTTAGAATAATTTTTTGTGGCAGCATCGAGGTGAGAATTATGTTCTTTTTCTGTACGGTCTGGTGTGCACTTTTGGAGCACTGGCCAACTTATTTGTTTTAATTGCTTTTCTACGAACTTCACATATCCGTAACTTACGCAACTGCTTTATTGTAAATTTGGCTGTATCCGACCTTTTACTATGTGTTGTCACTGCTCCTGTTACACTTTATCTCACAAGAAATTTGTTTTGGCCTTTCGGCAATTTCGCTTGTCAAACGGTTTGTTTTTGACGAATTTCTTAAATACAAAAGTAATAAGATTAGAGTATATTTAACATATAAGTGAGAAATAAAAAGGAAAACATGGTTTTTTTTTTTTTTTGAATAAACAGCTTTTTCTTAATCGGAGCTGTTTTTTTTTTTTTCTAATGCATCGATTCATATGTTTTCTTCTACATCTAATTGAACAAACAAAAGCAGTTAATTTTTGTCTTTAGTGGATTTTTTCTCTTTGCTAATCAATAGCTTTAAATTATCATCTTTAATTGTTTGTCTAAAATTTCTAGGAAATGATTCAAGGATTTGATACCGAAATATGAATAATTTCACAGATTAATTTCTTCAATATATTTTAGTTAGCTTCGGTGCAAGCTGTAAATATGTTTGTGTCCTGCATGACACTTGTGCTAATTGCCATGGATCGGGTCTTATTAACTTTATGCCCTATTAAATGGCAAGTATCAATTATCATTGACACAATAAGTATTCACGCTTTAGAACAAGGTTCAAATTTTAAAATGCAGCTGTTATGCAATTTTTAACTAAATATATCCACAGGAAGCTTGCTGCAACAGCTCCAATTATCTGCTACTGTATCGTGTGGTTGACATCTCTTGTGGCTGCTGCACCGTACTTTTTTGCTGTTAGTGCAGAAGATGTCACGCTTGAACCATGGACTCAACCCTACATTGATGTTATGGTATGCTGCAACAGGGCTTTGAAATTTTCGTGAGCAAATGTTTTAAAGCCTTATTTTTATTGGAATTACCGTCAGTCCTAAATGTATAAGAACTGTTACTGTAGTTGTTGAGCTCAAGCTCTAATTAACTTTGTTCAAGAAATTCCTAATTTAAAGATTAATTTCTGTTTCCTTAGGCGAATGGCTCCTTTTGTTTTTTAATTGAAAGTGATTATCTGCATTAATCTAGCAATTAATGGAATCCTCTTTCAAATATATCCTTCAACAACCACATTTAAATAAAAACTGTGAAGTCGCCAAAAAAAAACTGGCAGTGAATAATAAAGAAAAAACAGAAAAAAAAAGAAAAAACGTAGTTATTTCAGTCTAACTTCTGATCAAATTGATGAGTTAGAGCGAGCAATTTCTTTCGGTTCTTCCAGAATTAGAGGTGATTTTCAGCTTCATGTATGTGGACGTAAGCGACCGCAGACGTGTATCGAAAAGGGATGGCACCGTCTACCGTTCTCACGGCGTACATATACACTTTCAGTATTAGCTATTCAGTATCTGCTTCCTCTTACAGCTTTAGTCCTCAGTTATTCACAAATTGGTTCTACAATCTTCAAACGTATCAAGGCAAGCACAACTATAGATCAGCATCGTCGACAACTTGTGCTTCAAAGAAATAGGTTAACTTCATAAATTTTCTGAACAAATTTGTTTCAAGAATTGAATTTTTTTTTTTGAAAATACAAATAATATTGCTTAGTGATTTTTTTTACGAGCGTTTACTTACAACTTTTATCAAATGTTAAAGAAACGATCAAGATTTTAAAAAAAAAATCATTTTTTGTAGATGTATTAGACGATCTTCAATTAGACAATTATCATTACAGGTAGAAATGTCGAATTTTTTTTGAAATGTATATTTTCAGAAAAGCTTTATTGTTGCTGCTACTATTAGTATTGATTTATGCAGTAGCATGGTTCCCAATGAATGCATACAATGTTCTCAATGTTCTCGAAGTGATTGAATTTTCTCAGTACAGGTTTGCTCGTTCAGAACAATTCTGATTCCTTACTACATCTGCTCATCTGTTCTTAAATAATTCTCCTAATTTTGTAGTTCAAGTAATTCAAGAAGGAGCAAGTTTATAGCTTGATAATTACAATTTATTTTGAAGAGGACAATCGTACTTTCAGATATTTGTTTTGTCATTTGGTTGGAATGACATCTGCATGCATGAATCCCATTTTGTATGCACTGATAAATGATAGTTTTCGAGCAGCTTTCATCTCTGTTCTTCGACCGCTTGCTCGTCCTTGTACCACATATACTGCGGTCTCGACAAACCAACAAAATACTTACACGTTTTCCTTTAACGACCATCAACCTTTCAAACAACAGGAGGTGTAAAAATCATTTCGAATTAACTTTTAAAATATGGATACTCTCAGTTTCTTATATGAAAATTTTGATAGTGCTAAATGAGTAACCCTGAATTTTGAAAGTTCGAAATAAAAGCTAAATTTCAGCAAGATATTCCATCAGCTGTAGCTGTTTTAAATGGAGTGAGTGAGAATGTTTCAGTACATGGACTGATCCCCGATGATGAGAGAAATTTCGATGTGGAATTTTAATGCAGATTTTAGCACGAGCTTTTATCACTAGCGAATTTAGGTATCATATGCCAAATGCATATCGAGGGAATAATCAATCAGCTGCATGTATTGTGTATTAAAATATATTGTTTTTTTTTTTTTATATTCCAATAAGTTTTCGTAAGAATAAAAGTTTGTGAAGCGCTTATCAGTTCGGGTTGAAAGAAGTTCAAAGACAGAATAAGTAAACAAACAGATAGGGGCTTTTACAATTTTCGTGGAATTCGGTGAAATGTTTATAAAGTCAGAAAATTTAAACAGAATGCCACGAAATTATTAATTTTTAATAACTGTTTCAAAAATACTTTATAGAATTTTTCACCCAAAACATTCTGAACAGGCTATTTCATTTTTTAAACTTTATCTTGCTTCGCATTTTTCAATCGTTTTATATATAACTATAACCACACTTTAGTTGCTACAATAAATAACTATTACAGCTTTCTTCCTAATTGTAGTTTTTTTAATACATGTTTCATAAAAATTACATTTAAAGTTTCTTTTTGTATGAAAAGTTTAAACTCTATCTAAAATTCCTTAAGTCTGGATTCACTGGAAGACCAATTTTTTTGATTAGTAATAGATAAGGCAAAATAAAGCTTCGAGAAGAGCAAATCATTTCACCAGTTTAACAGTCATTGCCATCAGCTTATCTATGAATTTGTAATGATCACTTGTATAAAAAAATATTCTGCAAGAACCAAATCAGATAATTCTGGACTAAAAAAGAATTGGAAATGGCAGATTATTTTTTATAAATTTTAAAACGTTACCAACATTATCTAATTTGCTTTTATTTTTTTGCTCCCATTCATTTACTCTTCACTGATGTTTCCCAATTAACTCACTTTTTTTCTGAATTTTACACAAGTTTTTTGAATGCCTAATTTTTTTCGCATCCCTTCTTTGTTTGACTAGTACTGAGATTTTAATTTCCTGTTTGTTTCATACAAACATCGATTTTGACGATAAAATTTTATATCGAAACATCACATGAATAAAAATTTGTTTCTAACTTCATCTAGTCATTTATTTGTCTTTTCGTTGTGTCCGTGCCACTTATAATTTCCTGTCAAGTGACGAACTATTGATATTTTTTTTTATTAAACAGAAGCTTACAAGCAAATCTGATCCGTTTTTTCAACTTTTCTTGAAATCGTTGTTAGATATGCTGATAAAGAATTTCTGTAGTTATTTTGCGAATGAGCTCGAACCAATGCAAGTCAGGTAAAACTGGACTGGATTTTCTTCTGATGCCACCGTACAAATTCTGAAAACAGTTTAAAAAGAAATTAGAAATTGGAGCTGATGAAGATCCAAACACGAGCAAAAAATTGTAAATTCCTACATTTTTATAGGTATGCCTAAAAATATTAATTATTAGTCATTTTTGTTTTGTTTGAACAAATTCACATAAAACTTTGTGTCTGGATGCAATAAAGATGATAATCCTCTGCAATTCTTCCTTACTGGCATACCTAACAAGTCCACGTGAAATAATGTTGTTGGAAGCAATTTAGAAGAAAATTCGTTAGGTTCATGCAAAAACTCGTGCTAAATTATGTCGAAAGAAATTAGGATCATGAAGCGACTGCTAGGCTCTTTAGTCATATAAAAATTCAAATTTTTCACATTAAGGATATTTTTCTCATGTGGCACAAACGAATGTGGCTGTTTTACTTGTTGTTTTTTCCTGCTGTTGCGTTTTTAGTCTCATTTTCGTCAGGTGCATTTCAGTTGATTCAAGAGAGAAGAATGCATCAAAATTCTTAGAATTCTTACAATTAGTTTCAGTCACCATAGCCACGATAGCATTCATTAAAATTGCTGACTGTAGTGTTGGCCGCTGCGATTCACAAAAGTTCGTTTACTAATATCACCATGGCGTACACAGAATTGCTAAATGAAATACTTTTTACATTTAGCGCATCCAACAATTCAGGTGGGAAAGAGAGATTTTAGAAATATCATTCAATATAAAGAAGCAGAGTAAGTCCAGCATGTATTGAAACTTTTTGATCTTGTAACATATCTTTTTTGTGTGAACAAAAATAAGCCTAAAATTACAATCACAAATTATTCACAGATAATAACGATTTCTAAAGATTAAAATAAGTCAGTGACTGCTGACAGTCCTGTTTAAAGCGTTATCACGAAAATCTTCAAAAATTCTAATAATTATTGAAAAGTTCCCGACTGTTTTCGCTAGGGGTTCTAAGCTCAAGTCCCTTTTACAGATTTGTCTTTCCAAGCTAAGATACACTGGCTGAACAATCTGTCACTGTTAAACCAGAATTTGAATTGGTATTCAAGTCATTAATAAATAGTAGTGAAAGTGTAGTATAGATTAAAAGATACACACAGACGAAAAATGTTTGAAAATGACGAGAAGAAAGAGGAAAATGAAGAAGGCTTTGTCAAAGGTAATAAGCTTCGAGAAAGCACGGCGTTTCCACATACGACCAGTTCCGCAATGGCGCCCATATACAAGCGCAATGAATTCATGGGTTTGTCGCTATTCGTTGATTCAGATTGCTTTGAACTGATTCTTACTGAGTTTCGTATCAAAGGTTACTAAAATAAATAAATTCACTTCTGCAAATGAGAGACTTGTGTTACAGTGCTATCAGGCGGCGTTGCAATATATTGGATAGTAACAATATTTATCGGGACATTATTAACGATGTGCTGCATCTGCAAAAGGTCCCATTACAATGAGGATGAGGATGAGGATGAAGAGCCTCAAAAAAGAAAAACAAAGAAGAAGGAAGACGGAGATCTATACCACTGACCATAATCATCCTATTGCCTCATCAATTCACTTCAGATAGCATTATATTGAAATTGAATTTCCTCATTCGCATGTTATTATTCCTTCGTTTTAATTTTCATTCAGCTAAATCGCAAGTCTTATCGGTCTTCGGTTTCTCTCACTAAAATATTTTTGCCACTTTCTCGGATATTCTGGGTTTCATTTTATGGCATCCCTTTGTTTTTGCGACACTAAATGCCACAATTTCTGTGAATCTGAAAGTTATGTAACCTCATATTCCAAATAACTTCATTTCCAAAACGTCTCTTAATTTTGCATGAGTAGCTTTGTAAATTAATTTAAAATAAAATTTCTGGGCATAAAAGTACTCCAAGAAGTGGAGACATCTTGGTTTCCATTATTTTTTTTCCCCCTTGAACATGCATACTTATCTAGCTGCCAGCTTGAGTGGATTCCTAGTTGTCTTACAAATAGTTCTAGTTCAAAATCTTTTCGGTATGAATAGAAAGTGGCAAAATTTAACTATAAAAAATGAGTTTTAACTCCTTACAACATGTTATTCCTCACTTTACGCTTGTCTATATCGTTAAAATAAACCTTCAACAATAACTCATTTTTTTTTGTCCGCTGTACTCTCAATTCGTCGCAAAAATTCTGACGAATTTTTGAAAATCATCGTGAAGAACAATTACAATTACTTTTAGCTCTTTTCAGCAGATTCTCAGAAAGTTGCCGCCTTATGAGACATTTAATAATACACGCACCGTAACATCAAAAGCTTAGCATAGTCTTCTGCGATGTTTATGCTCCAACTATAATTTTAAACTTGGAAAAGTCCAGATCTGTTCTAAAATTGATTTTGATATTTTAAAGTCTCGGATAACAAATCAAACAGTTGCAAAAACTGACAACATTATCAAATAGAGAAAAAATAACATGCGGTAATAATATTATGGAATAAGTCTTTCTGCTTAACTGAAACTTTTGATCAATATTTGTTAGCTAAAATTTCTAAAAATAAATCTCACAACTTCCATAACAATTCTTTAAGCTCTATTGTAAAAAGAACTATCAAATAGCAATGAAACTTGAATTAATAAATTTACTGGATGTACAAATTGACCTCAGAATAATTGGTAAGTCTTGACAAATGTGAAAGCTAAAAAACAAATAAGCACATTTGTTAAAGTACACTTTTCTTTTGATCCATCGGATAATCTGGAGCGGGTATTACTATTCCTTTCAACTTCCTGGAAAAAATTTCAGAATTATAGAAAAAAGATCAATCGGAAGTTCTCGATCTTGGAGAAAATTTAATAAGAATGACTGTTCAAGTAGAATGAGATTTAGCTTGGTTAAGAGTTGAAATTTTAGGAAAAGCAAGAGAGTTGGAAAGACTAGGTCTCTGCGCTAGTGGCATTTGACTGAATGAAATATTTTTCTAGTTCATTTAAAGCCACACTTTTGATAAAAAATTCACAGCATACTTTTTCTTTTGAGAATGGTACCGTTTTTGTCCACTGACTCCACGTATGATACTCTCTTCAGTGGAAAAATTACCCTCATCAGCCAGTGAGTCCTGAACACAATTTTGATAATTTTGTGCGTAGTTTAAATCGCAAGAATTAATTCCTTGTGCAGCAGTAGATAGTCCTGTTCCTAAGGTCTTGATCATACTGTCCTCTTCTCTGATTGGCATTTCGAGCATCTGAAACAGACATTTGTGTCATAGATGTGTACTATTCCTATGCCAAAGCTTTTTTTTTTTTTAAGAAATAAAACGACAAAGGAAGAAGTAAATAATTTGGCTTCAATAATTTGAAGAGCAAGCAGCAGTCATTTCTGAAAAGAATTAATAAATAAGCCAGAAGCGGATCTTTTTTCTACCAAAATAAAGTGAAGAAGGGAATACTTGAGTTTCGTAGAGCATGTCATGAGAGCTTCCAGCTGCTGGACCGGTTATAAATATAGCACCCAGTTTTGGAATTTGACTGATGTTTGGATAGTCACGCTTTGAATGTCGCTTCAGCAGATGGTGTATATAAGAAATGCATATGGCACAAATTGCAATCAGTGCACCAACTACTACGATTATCGCCAGTGCAATCATAGCTGCAAATATTCTGCTAGGCTTCATGAAGCTTAAGATAGTTAAATTTCTTAAAAACTTTTCTTAGATAGACATAATTGTCAGGTTGTGTGAAAATTTTCAGCAGAAATGCAAACCTTTTTCAGGAGTTTTGAAATTTGTAAAGAATAGCATGTTTTTGCTGAGCACACTTCGATCAGTTTTTAAGTTATTGTAGATTTTACCAATAACAATGTGTGGCTTCAGTTTTGCAGCAACTAATTTTATCGTTGAATTGTCGAAAAGCTTGCTGAAGTAAATAATAAATTAGCCTACTCTTTATAATCAGCTGAAAATTTTAACAAATAGGGAAAATAATGGACGAGTGCGTTGACTTACCCGTACTCTTCAACCCTGCAGCTCCTTTTCGTCACTGGATTTACGGCGTACCAGAGCATATTAATATACCTCGTCTTGTTTATGCTATCCAGGATTTCCTCCGTTCTCTCCAGAAGCAGTAGTTTACATGGTTCAGTGAACTCTTGCAATACTTTTGCCATCTTCTGGAGTAACTAAACATATCATATAACTTTTATGCTGCTATGGATTTGTGCATGCATTTAGTTGCAGCACCCACTGGGGGTGGCATTGGTGGAATAAATAGAATGGAGATAGTTACCGAAGGAAAGCCTAAAATTTTTGTTCTATAATATGGCGAATAAATTAGAGAAGATTCTACCTTCCTATTAAACCTGAGGTGTTGCGGCTCAGTGCTGAGAGCTAATAAAATAAATCGATTGGAATCAGCGATTATATTAACAGACACCTCTGCCTTAGAACACAGCTTCTTTCCAGTAACAGGGGAGTCACAGCCGATCACCTCAAAATAATCCATCACTCGCAATAAAAGATTCGATAAGATTGAGATGATGCTAAAGTAATAGCTGCTTTTGGATTGTTGAACTTCGCTATCGCTATTTTATTTAAATACAATATTAAACAAACATGGATACTGCATGTAATTTCAATGATGATCTTTCGCTTCATACTTTTTTTATCATACGGCTTTTTGTTGGTCCAGTTAAATTCAATTATTTAATTTGAACTGCAGAAATGACATTAGAAAAAAATCAATTTCAATTCAAAATAGGTTATAAGGGAGCGGAGACAGTGCGTAATCTGCATTTAGGCTGAAGCTACTGATAAACAGTGCAATGATCATTCAATAAAGTTTTTTGAAAAAGGTAAAAGCCTTAAAATGCTTGCAGAAGGATCTTAGTAAACGAGAGAAAAACAAGAAAAAAAAATCCGGAAAAACGATCAAGTGAGATATATCACTGAAATCACTGAAAGATACATCACTAAAATTGGCTCTCATAAAATTACAATCTCGACAACCATCCTGAGTGGAAAAATATTTGTGCAACCCTCAGCATGAAAATAGTTTTTACGAAACTATAGAATCTTCAGAAAAGAATCCCTAATACAGCATTTTTTTCAACAAAAATTTGCTGCTTGTCATGGGTTCTAATCTAAAAAGATATACCCTATATTAGTTATAACAACTTATAGTTTGAAACTACCGTTATGTTATTTCAAGCACAAAATGTTGGAAAATCCGAAACCTATAGGAGAGTCACCGTTTTATCTTCTCACTCCAGGATAATTTGCCCACAGTTCTACGAACAAGTATCATGACAAGTTATGTTGAGTAAAGTCAGCTTACTTACTTGAAAAGTAAAATGACTTTTTCGACTACCTTCTACCATTTCTGATACACTCATTTTTGTGCGGATTTCTCCTGCCAGACTACACATGAAAAATTTTGAATCCTTTGAAGATGAATCCAACGAATATACAACAGCACTGTTGTTTTCCAGATCGGGATCATCAGCCTCAATTGAAGATTTAAGCGAAAATTTTCTTTGGGATAGTGGGTAGTAATTGTATACATCTAATATTAACTAAAAATTATCATTAATGAGAACCATACGTCGAAAATTCCGATACTTCTCATTCATTTTAGAAATTATGCTGTTTTCTCCAGGATTTTAACATATGCTGTGTGACTAACTCAAAAAGTTACCTTCACAGTGACGACATGAGTAAGCAATGACGCACCATCGGGCAAAGCTGCAAAATAAGTATTGTATTCATCGTTATCGTAAATGAACTTCGGAGCATTGTCATTTGCATCCAGAATAGTTACGTGTACTGTTGCATGATCAACTCCTTGTTCCGTTTGTACTGTTACGTTTAATTGATAAGACTCCATCGTTTCTCTATCCACTTGCGTTTGAATTCGAAGCTCACAGTTATCTTTGGGACTGAGTGAAATATTGAAAGCTTCTAAAATTTATTGTTTTATTTAGATGATGTGAAACGTATGCGAATTGCTTTCATACAATTTTATAAGAGACAGGGTCACAATAAAGGGGGGNTAAAGGGCCACAATTTTTGGATACTAAGGCACAAATAATATATAGTCTTCCAACCATTTAACNGGTCACAATAAAGGGGGGCCACAATTTTTGGATACTAAGGCACAAATAATATATAGTCTTCCAACCATTTAACACAGATATATCTAGATGTTCGGCTAAAAGGATTATCTTTCGACTGCATGTTAAGCAGAAATCAATCCTACCTTCGTAATTTCCAGAAATGATTGAACATGACATGAAACGTTCATTTTCTGACGTGTTAAGCACCGGTAAAATAAGCAATAAATGTGGTGGGTGGACTGATTCCGATATCGATATACTGAAATGGATTGAACTAATCAGATTTTCAAATTTGAGGGGAGTTACCGAACTAGAAAGAGCAACATCTTCAAGATCAATAACAATATAAACGTTTCACTTCAGTGTTCGTGTGTTATACTTACGAGTAATTCCGCTGGGAAAACTGCATCTTATCGCCAGAAGGAACTGCATCAAAAGTTGATTGCATTCCTGATAAAGTCACGACATCGCCAGGTTCAATGTCAATCAAAGCAACTGCTTCACGAGACTGTATTGGTATACCACCATCACGTGCTTCGATATATAACTAAATCATGCGCTACCTGAATTATCTTAAGAAGTATCGAGAAATTCAATACGAGCAAATTGCAAACTCCGTATGAATAAGCTACCATAATTTTTTTACTAGCGAGAGGACGAAGATTTTTTTCGACAGTCAATAAACCACTTAAAGAGTCTATACTGACATATGCATCACCAACGCCACCTCCTCTGATCCGGTAACGAACTTCATTATTCGGAGCCTGAAATATCAAATTTCTGCGATTACTAATTTATGCATACTTCATTATAAATTTCTTCGATCAACTACGTTATGGAACATTTATTAGCAAGTTCTGCGCAAAATAAAATAAATTAAACAAACAAATAAATTAAAAACTTATAAAGAAATGAACAAAATAAATAAATTAAATGCAAGCTAACAACTATAATAATATAAATTTTGATAAACAATTTAGTGCCAAATTCAAGATCATTTTCTTGTATTTAAACCTTTTATTAACAATTATTTACATTACTAATATTATATTATATTATATTATATTATATTATATTATATTATATTATATTA